>VZTU01003604.1:23822-60400 GCA_013400835.1 Zapornia atra | reverse complement strand
GTCTGGGATTCTATGATTCTCACAGACCTTGTGAACTCTGGGACTATTTTCTTTTCAGCCACCTTTGACAGCAGGATCCCCCATGGGATGATCTGGCCTGGGGGAAATCTGCTCTGCTGGCACCCCAACCGTCCCAGGGGGAGAAGTTGTGATTTTGGGGTGCTGTGGGCTGTTGAGAAAATCCCCTTCCCTGCTTCTTACATCACCAGTCTCTACAGGGTGAAGGTGCATTAACACTGTTGATCTGTGAGTTCACACAGTGGGCTGTAACGTAGGGAGACAGAGGGATTTCACTGGAGACTTTGCTCATGCTGAAGTAAAACAAACTGCAGGACAGCCTGAGCCCTGAAATAAGGGTGCCTGTCACTGAACAACTGACAACATCATAAGTGGGGGCAAGGGGGGGTTATCAGGAGATGGGTTGCGTGGTCTGCAGCATCTCAGCAGCAGAGTTGGAACAGCACATGGCTTGGCTGCTGCCTCCTCCCTTCAAGGAGCCACCCCTCACACAGCTTCGGGGCTCGTGGCTCTGCATCTGTTGCTGAGGCAGGTCCTGGGGGAGCCCCAAACCTCAGGAAAACACCAAATTCCCATCCTGAGTCAGATCACAGGTCTGTTTCTGGGCTGTGAGTGATGCTGTCAGCTCCCAGGAAGGTCTCTGACCAGGAAGGTCCATCCCTTTTGGGACTCTCTCCCTTTGGAACTCCTCCCCAGCTCTCCTGTAGGATTTTCTGTCAGATTAGTCCCTAAAAAGAAGGGGGAGTGTGCCCCCAGCTCTGCCCTCCAGCCCCCAGAGAGCTGCTTTCCCCAGCCTACGGTGCCCAGGGGAGGTGACACCAGGTTGGACCCTGGGAAGTAAGGCAAAGTTGTACTTTATTAAAAAATCCTAGAAAGTGATGCTGCTAAGGCTGTAAAACAGCAAGGCAGCTAAAAGCAGACAAATCTACTAATTATTTGCTCATTAAAAAAGCCCTCCAATAAATCCTTTTAAGGTGAACCTATAAATCTCTCTCAACATCATTAAGGCCAGTTCTCTTCAATTCTTATCTCCCCCCAGGGAAGCCTTTTATGGGCTACAAACAGTGTTTTTAGGGTTTGCATTGCAAATAGAACCGAAGTTTGATGAGATTATTCAACAAAAGTGACCCTCTGTTCCTGTGGCAGCAATCAGGGAGCAGCAGATCGTCCCTGGGGAAGGGAGAAATCTAATGAAATTCAACAAGTGCAAGTGTAAAGTCTGCACCTGGGGAGGAATAACTGACTGTATCAGTACAGGCTGGGGGATGACCTGTTGGAAAGGAGCTCTGTGGAGAAGGACCTGGGGGTCCTGGTTGATGACAGGTTGGCTATGAGCCAGCAGTGTGCCCTGGGGCTGAGAGAGACAATGGGATCCTGGGGGCATCAGGAAGAGTGTGGGCAGCAGGTCACAGGAGGGGATCCTCCCCCTCTGCTCTGCCCTGGTCAGGCCCCACCTGGAGTGTTGTGTCCAGTGCTGGGCTCCCTGGGATCAAACAGACAGGGATCTCCTGGAGAGAGTCCAGAGGAGCTATGGAGATGCTGAAGGGCCTGGAGCATCTCCCCTGTGAGGAGAGGCTGGGTGAGCTGGAGCTGTTCAGCCTGGAGAGAAGAAGACTCAGGGGGGACCTGATTAATGTCTCTCAATATCTTCAGGATGGGCTGCAGGGGAAATGGCCAGCCCCTTCTCAGTGTCTGTGGGGACAGGACAAGGGGCAATGGCTGCAAGTCAGAGCAGAGGAAGTTCCAGAGCAACCTGGGGCAGAACTTTTCCCCAGTGAGGGTGAGGGAGCCCTGGGACAGGCTGCCCAGGGGGTGTGGAGTCTCCATCTCTGGAGAGATTCCAGCCCCGTCTGTACGCCGCCCTGTGCAATATGAGCTGGGGAGCTGCTTTGGCAGGGGGGTTGGACCCGATGATCTCTTGAGGTCCCTTCCAACCCCTACGATTCTGTGATTCTGTGATTCTGTGAAATGCAGCCCTGGGACTGGCTCTGAGACCATCAGCTCTTGTCTTACTGCTCCAGGTGCCACCGCTGCGGTGTCACCAAGGCTGGATGCAGCCCAGGGGGAAGGGACCTTTCCACCTAGAGCTTTGGTTCTGGATGTACATGTCTGGGGGCCATCTGCACACCCAGGTTGCTTTGCTGGGCTGTTGGCAAAAGGCAAGCGAGCATCCCTCCGCTGGACAACCCCCTCCACACAAGTCAGGGGACAGCCTGGCCCCCAGCCCGTGGTGCTCTGAGGCCAACTCCCCAGACCGAATTAAAAACCCTGAGGAAGACGATCCCCAGCTGACCCCTCATGGGCATTCCCCACCAGCAAACCACCAGAAGCCTTGAAATGAATGCAAGAGGCTTTGCAGCCTGTGAGCTGCTGGTGCAGGGTTGTTTCATGGGGTACCTTCTTCCACAGCACTTCTACTTCTTTCTGCCCTTCCTGCAACTGCATTGCTCGCTCCCCTCTCCTGCAGCCTGGGCAGGAGCTGCCCAGCACCCCACATCCCCCACTGTGTCCTGCTCCCCTCTGGCTCTGCCACTCCCCTGCTCTCCTGTTAGCACCTGTGTTATCAGCTTCCGTCTGAGTCTGCTCCTGCAGCAAGATGTTCTCCTCAGGGGGGTCTTGTTCTGGTGACACTGGTGGTCCCAAGCTCAGGAGACCTTTCCTCCTGAACCAAACCCTCTGCTTTGAGGGGAAGGGCAAGCAGCCAGTGGCCCCTCAGTGTCCTGGCATGTGTCCCCCCCGGGCTGGGGTCCCAACAGGCACTGGTCACTAGAGCAGCTCCTGGGGACTAAGTTGGCTTGCTGCTCCAAGCGATTGATCAGTGGCTGTTTGGACTCAGGGGCTGCTGGGCTGGAACGGGGACAGCCCCAAGCTAGCTGGGAGCCATGCAGTCCTTGCTGCACCATGTGTGGCCCCAGCTGGGGTTGGTGAGGACCCTGGGAACCCTCAGCTGGGTCCTTCACCCCAGGGTGCTGCAGGAGGGACAAGCATTCTCCCACTCCAGCACCACACCATGGGATGCACCACCCATCTTCACACCGTGGGGTACAGAGTGGAGATGGGTGGTGCAGAAGGGGCAGGAAAAGGCTGTCCCCTCCTCCACCCCTCCAGCAGTATGCCTGTGCTGCATAACCTGCTTCCCCCCTTCTCAGCCCCGTGAGACAGGACACTCCTCATCCCCACTTCAGCTCCTGGCTACACTGCGCTCCTGGGAGGGAGTCCTGCCTAGCAGATGTACAGAACAAAGCCTCTGGGTCCAACTGGTCCCTTTCAGTCCATGAACGCCTCAGCACCTCACCACCAGCCCCAGGGGCCACAGGACATTCAATCAGTGTTCAGGGAGATTTCCCCAGGGCCGTTGGTGCCCGGCTCAGTAGCATTGCTGATGCTCAGTTACCTGCATTTGCCTACCAAGCTGGATCCAAAATATAACAGGCATCAGATGAAAAGGTCCCAAGGTTGGCATCTGGATGCTGTATGTAAGAGATGCTCTGAGAGTTCTATCTCCCATGCTCTGGGAGTTTTGAGCAGGGGAAGGTGGACTATTTTCCCCCTCTCTCTGCTGAACTGGAAGTGATTTTATTGTCTGATTTTAGTTGGTGGGATTTTTGTCTAAACCTGGTGGTTTCTCAGCAGTCTTCAGGGTGTGTTTTATTCCTCTCCAGCTGTAAGTTTGGGAGCCAGCAGCAGGGCAGTAGGAGCAGCCGCTCTTGGGCACTGGGAGCCTGCTTCTTGCATCTGGGCACAGGCCCATCGCTGTGGCTCCAGGGGCTGTGGCTGCTCTGGAGCTGTCTCCCCCAATTACCCCCACACCCTCTCACCCTGCTGCCATGGGGTTGGGGAGCAGTTCCCCAAGCAAATGTCACCAGCAGCCTGATTTAACCTGACAGTGGCTCAGAACCTCCGATGCGAGCGCGACGCCAGCGCTCCAGCCTCGCCCTGTGTCCCTGTCCCTGTCCCTGCTCCTGCACAGGCTGTGGCTGCTGTCCTTTATTCTCAAGTTTTATTGCTCTGAGACTACAGGCCGTGCAAGGGGGCTGTTTCTAACCATCCTGCTTTGACTGAGATGATGTGTCGCTTGATTTTATGTGTGTTTTCCTGACGGGTTGTGCTTTCTGCCTGTGAAACGCCTTGTGTCTGTTTCATGGAGTCAGGTCAACTCAGCCCATGCCCCTAAAATCCTCCACAGGCACCCGGCGTCCTTAGCCCAGGCACCCAGGAGTGTAACCACTCTTTCTGGGGAAAAAAAAACCCCAAGTAAAGAACATGTTTGGTTTTGCAGCTCCACACATGCCAAGGCCCCGGTCTCTGGGCTGGGCCTCAGGCTATCCTGGCTCTCCTGCAGCATGTAGGAGGCTGCCTTTTTCTGAGACCCAGCGCCCTGGGGAGATGCAGACGCTGTGGGGGACTCAGCAGGCACAGCCCAGTATGCACGGGGCTGCCGAGGTGATGGAGGAAGCAGGAGACCCGCGAGTCCTGATCCATGCTGTTGGGTCCAGAGCCGGGCCTGCAGCCCATCCTGCATCCCAGCTGGTCCTGGGCCGGCAGCCAGCCAGGACATGGCTTTGCACTGTCCAAGTCACGGTGGCAACCTGAGCTACAGCAGCATCTGTTGGAAAAAGACGTGAGGCTCTGCCCCATTCCTTGCCGGGGATGGGACACCCCAGCGCTGCCTTCCCACAGCGAGGCACTGCCTGCCCCTGCCCTGCCCCCTCGGCTTCTCTCTGATGTGGTTGCCGAAGGATGTGGTGACAATAAAAGTGCGAGTACAGAGAGATGCTCAGGTAGGTGAGGCAGTTGGTTTCCTGTTAGCACCAGTGCGACAAGACGTGGCTCTTCCCCACTGCCTGGAGCCAGCCGGTTCCCAGCCCGCTCCCCGCACCACAAGCTCCATTTACAGTTATTTACTAAAACAACACAGAGTGTGTGAACTCCCTCTAGGCCAAAAATAACTGCCGCCCCATTAACTCGAACTGTTTGTTTGTTTTTGGCTGTTTTCTGCCCTTATCGCAGGCAGGGAGCCTGTGGCTGGGGGCTGGGGAGCAGAGCAGGGTTATCACCCCCCACCCAGCACTGCTGGGGAAGAACTCTGGGCTTTGAGACCCCCTCAGTCCCTGCTCCAGGAAGATTTTCTTGCTCTGTGTAAAAACCAGTGGTGATGGGAGTGTGTCTCACTGGGGTGTGCAATGGGGGCTCCTGGTGTGTGTCCCCACAGGGGTGGGGTAGCTGGGAATGTCCCCCAGCCCTGACTGATTTCCTGCTTGCCCCCACAGATTTTGGGGGACCCAAAAGGGTTGTAGGGTCATACCACAAGCTCATCGTCTTAATCGGGGACTCAGAGTGGGGCTGGCTGGGAGCAAGGACTCCTGAGGAGGCAAGAGCCCCCCTGCCAGCTCCTTCCTGGTCCTTCCGAACCCTGCCTGTGGGATGGATGGACAGCCCCAGAGAGGTATTAATTCCAATTCTTAGTCTTTCAGACAAGTTTCAGGGCAAGGAATGATGGTTTTAACAATCTGCCCCAAAAATACAAGGAAACCCATCTTGGTTTTCAGCCCTCAATAAAGGGAGGTGAAAAACTTGAAGCTCCGAAGTTGCAGTGAACAATGCTGCAGGTGCCTGGGTGGAGAGAAAGGGCCTTAGAGCACAAAACAGCACATTCTCACAGTTGCCTCTGACAGTATTTGTGTTCACTGTGGGCAGTCCAAAGCCCATCCCTGCTGACGTCCTGCCATGATGCTGAAGGTACCCATGTCCCGGCAGCCCAGGGAGCCCCTACACCTCCCTGCCCAGCCCACGAGAGCTTCTTCTCACGCTGGATCTTCTCGTGTTCTTCAACAGTTGCAAATGGCAGTGTCCATCCCAGCAGGGAAGGATTTGGGGGGCAGGGGGAGGACCATGAGGGCTGCAGCCCTTCCCATTACCTGTCCTCCCTGCCCAGTGCATCTTGCCTGCATCTGCCTGCATGAGAAGACATGAAACTTTGTTCTTTGCCCTGGCTTTTTGCCGGTTTTGCTCCATGTTTTATATGCCATAAGAGGCAGTTCTGCCCTTTTTTTTCCCCTCCTCAGCCTTCAACAACCGTGTTTATTTACCAGGTCTTGCCTGGCTCTAAGAGCACATGTGGACTGCAGCCTGCCCTGCTCTCCTGTCCTTGTCACCTGCCATTGCTGCTGCGGGGGGAGGGATCATGCTAAGGCCTCAGCGTTGCTCCTGGGTCTGGTCTCCCAGTGGAGGCAGGATTTGGGCATCAGGGAGTGCTGCTGAACTCCCCCCACCCCCCGCGTGCACCTACAGTGCTCACAGCTGTCCCTGGGGAGGGACACCGGTGCACATTGCCACCCCTTTAGGAAGGAGCAACGTGCAGCAGGGCTGGGGGGCTCTGCCTCCCGCAAGCAGAAGTGGCGAGGGAAAACCAGGAGCACTGCAGGGGAATTAAACTCTGTGTTTTGTCGATCCCCAGCCACAGCCAGAAAGTCCCTTAAATGCCCCGTTCCAAGGTCAGAAATAAGAAGTTGGGTCTGTCATGAAGGAGAAGGGAGGATTTTGTGGGCTGGGTGAAATCAGAGCACTCCACTCCCACGCAGGTTGCTGTCTTGGCCACTTCTGCATTGCATCCGTGAGCGGGTGCGTGTGTGTTCGGCCGCGTGGCAGAGGTTGGGGATGCTCTGTCTGCCCAGCTAAATGTTCTCCATGGGGAGCCAGGCCAGGGAATTCAGTAAAAATGGGCATTTAAAATGTCCCCAGCGTGCCCCATCTGAGGAGCTCAATGTACGGTTGACTTTGTGGGGAAGGGTCTGGTACTCCATCCTGGGGAGAGGCCCCTCAGGGGGAGGTGTTGGGAGGTGTATACTTTTACCAAATTGGTCTGTCTGCTTCTGTGAGGGGGATCTGGCCCTGCACAGAAAAATCACAGCTGTGCTGAGTGCTGGCAGTCTCTGTCAGACTTCCTCAATAGAAACCATCGCATGCAATCGCTGGTGCACAAACATCCGTGTGATATCCTCACTGAGATAAAGCTGAAAAATCAATGAGGAACTGGTGGAGCTCAAAGAATTATTACTAAGAAGGTTAAGGGCTGCTGCAAGTCACAAAACATGGAGCCAAGCCCTTTCTTTGGCAGAAGGGCTCAGGGAATGCCCTGGGTTGGGATTGTCATCCGGGGCCATTGTATCTCCATTAGTGTGCCCATGGAGGAGGTTAATAGCACCAGAGCTGGGAACAGCTTCAGGCTGCAGGGACCACAGCAAAGCAGATATTTTCTCCCTGCTCAGGGTAACCAGAAGGTTTTGCACCTTGGGGTTGGGTAGTGCAGAACGAGCCAAACACTTGGGTCTAATGAAATGTCAACAGTTGTCACCAACGTGATCTCTAATTCAGGAGTTTCTTAGCAATATTTCTGTCCTCCTCAGACAGTCAAACATTCTTCCCATCCAGCAAGCTTCCCCTTACATGATAGATTAGGTCAGTTGCCCACAGCATGTGAGAATTGCTGACCACCTTGTTTTCCAGGCAGTCTCCTCTGGGTCAGACTTGGCAGGTGTCCCTCTCTTCTTCAGGCTGCTCACAATGACATGGTCACCCCCTCTTAATCCATGGAAAACCTTTTCTGGCCCTCTTTAAAGATCCACTGACATTTCACAAAATCTCTGGGGAGTCAGTCTCAGCCCTGTGAGGGGCTTACAGGGCAGCCAGGCTCTGCAGGGAGGGACAGGCTGAGCAAGAGGCCATGGCCTTGTGCTGGACGGTCACAGAGAGGTTCTCACTGCGGTTCATTAGGTTCTGACAAGCTGGCTTTGATGGAGCCTGGTGTGGGGCACCTGGTGTGTGGGGCAGCAGGACCCCCCTGGTGAGCACTGCCCCATCTGAGCCCCAGCACTTCATGAGCAGGATGGTGTGGCAGCTCTGGCATGCCAAGCATGGCACAGCAGCCCTGGTGAGTGCTGCTGGGTCTCCTGCTGCGGCCAGGCTGCCCAGAGGTGCAGTGGTGGGATGTGGATCAGCAGGACTGGTCCAGGCTTGGGGAGCATGAACATCACTGGGTACCACTCGCACAGCACAGAGGTGCTCAGGTATGAATTTAATTTAAGACTGATGAGCAGGAGGATTGTCACCCAAGACCTTTCCCTGCCTTCTGGAGCTGGCCATCACAGCAGCTTTAGGCTCAGGACACGTGTTGTCCCTCATGGTTCAGGTGGTTTTCCTTCCTGGCTCTGCAGAGTAAGAGACATTGGTGGGGCTGTCTGGCACGAGAGGTTCCTCACTTCTCCTCTGGGAAAATGTTCAGAGAACACAAAAGAATACATTTTAAAAGATGCAGTATTCCCTTTTTCTAGTTCAGGGAAGAAGTCAGTGCTCTGATTGTTAAAGATAACGAAGGGAGGGATGGATGTGTGCTGTATGGAAAAAGCCACACCTGGTTTGCTCCCAATTCCATCATCCCCAAGGACTCCCACAGCTCACACAGATTACATGAGAATCTGGAAATAGGGCCCAGAAGTGGCTCTCGATCCATGGTGGGCCCACCTCAAGCTCCCCTTATGTTTCCTAGGCACCTTTAGACAGCGGGGAGTTCTGGGGGCTGCCTCTGCCTTTCCCAGTGCAGAGATCTTCCCTGTGTGCCTGATTGTGCTCCTCTTCTCCAAAGTGGTTGCAGAGTGCCTGTGACTGGAACAACATGGATAGAATTAATCTGATGTGAATAAAGGGTTTGAAGACACTGGAAAGCAGGAAATGTGTGTGCTGGGCTTGTGTGTTGGCTGAGCTGCTTACAGGGGGAAACAGGCACCCCAGAGAAGTGCTGGCACTCCCGTGGGTCTGTCTGCTGCCTGCTGGGACCTGCCACAGTGGCTGGCAGACTCCATCTGCTCTGCATCATGCTCCCTCCATGGGCCATGCGTTGGGGGAGTCATCGTGTCCCCCCTCCCCCTTGGAAGGTCTGCAGTTTGGGGATGCTCATCTCCCCTTCATGGACATGTTGGTGCTTCGGTCTGTGCTATTCACCTGCAGCAGCAGTTTGGAGCAGAACAGGTCTTGCAATAGCTCTTGGTCCCTGAGGTCCCTGAACACCAATGGGGGAGCTGTGCTCAACTGGTATGTCTTTCTCCCCAGGGACAAGGAAGGGGTGCCACCAAGCTTGGGGCAGTTTGAGTCCTGTCCCTGTGGCCTCTGCTGTGCACGGGAATCGGGAAAATGGTGCAGAGAGCCGAGCCGGAGTGTCCCTGTGCTGCCCTCGCCCCTGCAAGGCTGCTCCCAGGGGTGCAGCATGGGGAGAGAAGGGGGAAATTGGCTATTTCTGCCCGCATTATAAAGGCAGAGCTCCTCCCCAGTCGCTTGCTGGAGGAGCAAACCTCACAGCAGAGCCATGGGCACACTTTGCCATTTGGCTTGTGCTCAGAGCAGCATGTCAGGGCTGCAGCCGGGGCATGAAGTCACACAGGTTCCCCATCGCAGGTCCACCCCGCTGCGAGGGACAGCCCTGCAGCTTGCCACCACTGCCAGCACTGGGTGCCAGCCCTCAGCAGGGGCACTGGCAGAGCTGGGACGCCCCATCTGATGGAGCAAAACACCTCGCCTTGGGTGCCACGAGGTATTTTAGCTCCTGCCATGCAGAAGGCTCATTTCCCCTCTTGCCTTTTGTCCCGTTGCTGGGTTTCTGCTTGCCAGCACATCTCCCCAGGGCCCCTAGCCTGGGTGGTGGGACAAATGCTGGGACACCAGGACTGCCATTGATGTACTGTCACAGCCCTCTGGGCCCCCCCAGCCGAGCCTCTGGGCACTCCATCCACTCTGGATTTTTGTTTCCTTGTTCACACATTCTTCTGGACTCTGCCTTTTCACATCTCCTGTTTGTTTTGAATGCTGGGGGTGGGAGGGACACACGACAGCAAATTCCCAGCCAGGACCACGCTGTGCCCCCCGCTCTTCCAACGTGGGGCAGGGGGTGTGAAAGCGCCTGCTGAGAACGCACACACGTCGTCACAGCAAAACCAGACGCCGGCAGCCACCCCGCTCTTCCTGTGGTTGCAGCAGCTGCAGCCTCCAGGGAGGAACGGGGCCAAGTGTGTCCCCAGCCCTGACACGTGTGGGCAGGACCCAGCTGCAGGGTTCTGGGGAGTGCTCGCAGCTGTAGCTGGGGGGAGGAATTGGGTCCTTCATCTGCAGGGGGGGGCAGGGGGTGGGAGTAGCCAGGAGAGCTCACCCTGGCTGTGGGGTGTGTAAACCTGCCCTTGGCACAGCTCTATGTTGGTGTGAGGTTTCCTCCCAGCTCCATGGCTGCTCAGTTCCTGCGGTTCGTTGCCGGCAAACCTGACCAGTTTGGCTGGGTGAGCATGAGGGGACCCTTGTCCCTCAGCAAGCCCCAGCTCTGCGTCACGGGAGGGGGCTGGGCTGGGGTGGGCAGAGAAGGGAGCTCTGCAGGGGTGGGCTGGAGTCTGCAGATGCTAGCTGGAAGCAGCCAGCTTGAGCGTGAATTCAGCTGTCCTGAGTCTTCTCACAGGATTTGGTTGGGTGCTGGGTCTGGATGATGCTCTGCCAGGCTGGTAGCACTCTAGGAAGCACGTCCCACCAGGAAGCCCCACCAGCACCATCTTTAGCCTTTATTTTAAAACAACACACAAGGACTTTCATGCCAACCTCAGCAGTTCCAGTACAAGATTGTCCTATGTCTGAGCACCAGTGCAGAGTCTTTGGGGTCAATGCCCAAAAACTAGAGCGCGTTTGGGTGCTCAGCACTGTCTGGCTTTACCCTCTGCCTCCAAGGTCCCTGGGCTGGGGCTGGGCGCACTGCCTGAGGGAGTCTCTGCATCCCGAATGGCTTCAGCCATCGCAGCCATCCCAGCTCTCCCAGCTGGCCTCTCCTTGACCACGGGCAGGACCTCCTCCCTTTCCTTCCCACACCCTCCCCTGCCGTTCGGGAGCAGATCCTGTTTGTGGTGGAGCTCCGAGGGTTTCACCCACTGGGCAGTTCCTCTTGTCAGATCCGGCCGGGGTTGTTGGGGGTTTTGACCGATTCTTCATGCTTTTGTGTTTTTGTTTCTGCTGCTGCTTCACATCAGGTACCCCCTGGAGCAGCCCAGCAATGCACCGGGGCGGAGGCAGGCTAAGGATGTGCTCACACATGCAGGAAGGGCAGGAAGCCTGGCAGCACAGCACGCTGTCCAAATCAGAGCCTCTGGCCCTGGGCTGGCCAAGACAGGCCCACATCCCTGCCAGCTCTGCCTGGTGAGGGGCATGGGGACAGCAGGATGGGGTCACACCAGGCTCTGTCTCTGCCAGAGGCGTCAGCAGGTTAGAGCTCCATGCAAGGAGCCTGGCTTGCCTGGCTTTCCTGTTCTTCCCACAGAAAGCTCAAGGAAGGTGAAGCTTTGGTCTGCGGGGATGCAGCAAGCGAGCTGGAGTCACTTGGCCAGCACTTGTCCCCAAGCAGATGTCAGCAGGTGTCTGGGAAAATGCGGTCACCTGCACCCGTCATGGTGGCACAGGCTGGGTCCTCTCCATGCTCAGGCCTTCCCCAGGGTACTGGACCTGAGCCAGGGTGGTTCACAGCAGTGTGGACAAGATGGGAGCACCCAGGGTGTCCTGAGCACCCTGCACTGTGCTTGAGCACCCATGCTGGCATTGCCTCCCATGCTGGTGTGAGCACCCAGGCTGGCATCGCCACCCAAACTGAGAGTAAACCCCTGGGCTGGCCATAAACTCCCAAAGTGGACTTGGCACCCAGAGCAGTGTTAAATATCTGGACTAGCATTGGCACCCCAGCCAGCATTAGCATCTGGGCTGGCCTCCAGCATCCTGGCTGGTTTTAGCACCCATATGGCATCTCTTGTCTCCCTGGGTTCAGGGCAGAAGGACAGGGTCAGGCTGCAGCAAAGCGTGAGGCCAGAGAAGGGGTTTAGCTGGATCTGCTGGAGCTTGCAGGAGAACAGTAATGGCCCCAGCAGAGCTGAGGGAGACACAGAGGGATTTAGAGTAAAGACACAGCTATCTGCCACTCTCGGGGTGGGGGGGTGGGGGGTGCAGTGGGAGTGGACATCTGACAGCAGTTTACCAAACCCCTGCAGATCCTGGTGTGCCCAGTCAGGTGGGAGAGCGCTCCCCGGGGCAGACCCCTCTCTGCTGACACCCTGGGTGCTGCACCCTGCCAGCCCCAGGCCAGCCCCCAGCCCAGCCAAGGGCATGGAGGGAGGGCTTGGCACAGGCTTTCAGGAAGGGATGCAGGGCTGGGGGCACAGAAGCTGTACTTGTCTTGGCAGCTCCCCGGGGCTCTGCCAGCCTCCTGCCTGGCACTGGGGGGACAGTGCCAGCAGGAAAATGGTTTGGGTTAATTCAGACTGCCCATCCCAGCTGCCATGGTGACACTTTCTCGCCTCCTGACCTCAACCTTGGCCAGAAGTGACAGCACTAACCCCAGCCAAAGTCTCTGGTGCTGCGGCCGAGCCCAGGGAGTGATGAGAAGGGCCCTGCTGCAGCCACCACCACATTCCCTGCAGGTCCAGACCCTCTGGCCAGAACAGTTGCTGTCTCCTAAGGGATGTGGAAGTGCTGCTCCACCCACAGCCAAGGGCACAAAACTTCCTGGCAGCCCAACTGCCCTTGCATGAAGTCACCCTGGGAACAGGTCCCAGCAGATGCTGGTGGCCATGCTGGAGGCTGCCATCCCCAGCAGCATCCCCATATGGGCAGAGCGCTGGGGCAGCTGTGGGGTGGTTGTTGGGGGGGTTTTCCTGGAGGAATGCCGAGGTGCTGTGGCATCAGGGAGCGATGGGGTCCTTCGCGGTGTGACCCTTCTGGGGTACCTTAGCCTTGCACTGCCTCTGAGGCCTGGAGCCAGGCTCAGGGACTTCATCCTGTGAGACTGACGGAGCAACAGGGCGGATAAACCCTCCATACCAGCTGGGCTGGAAGCATTTTTGCCACTTCACTTTCTCCCTGCTCCTGTGACACCAAGAGAAAAGCTGCCAGTTTGCCCAGAATGACCTCTGTGCCCTACAAACCTAACCCCTTCCTCCAAAAGACAAAAATCCCATTACCTCGCACCCCCATCTGTTTAGTGAGCAGTTTAACCTAACAAGATTAGCATTCGGGGTCGCCTCTTCTTCTTTTACTGGTTTTCCCCTGCCGTTTGCAAAGAAAACAGCATTGGATTTAGGACAAAAGCCTGAACCCCTCATTTGTAAGTAGCACAGCCTTTGGAAACTGTTTTGTTCCAGAGTTATCTGGGGAAAGGCCTTGCAAACCCTCCCCTAAAGCAAACAGGAGTTGGCCAAGGGGCTCAGCCCCAGGGAGGATGTTGCCCAGCACAGGGCACTGTCCAGCTCTGTCTGCTGTGGGGCTGGGGAGGTTTCACTGCGGAATGTCACAGAGTCACAGGAGGTTTGCAAAGAGAGTGGACTGTGGCAGCAGGGAGAGGCTGTGGTAGGGTGGCTGGGACAGGAGGCAGCTAGGATTCGTGTTGCCTGTTCCCCCACGGACATGTCTCACCACACACACCCATCCCTCTGGGCAAGGGTGAGGTGATGGATGAAGCCCCAGCAGCACAGGGATCATGAAAGAGCAGTGGCCATCAAAGCCAAATTAACCTGTGAGGGTAGTGGGGTTTTGTTACAGGGGTGTGTGCTTGCTCCTTAAACACCATCACATCCCACCACCATCATCGTCGTTGTCTTCTTGCCCCTTGCAGCGAGCTGAGCTGCCTGGCACCATGCTGCAGCCTGGCACGGCTCAGAGAGGTGACAGCCCGAAAAGACCCCGGGGAAGCATCATCAGGGTGGGGGGGAAAGGTAAAGGGGTTGATTTTCATTCTTTGGGACTGTTTTCCCCTCCCTCATCTCCCGCCCACCCCCTCCCTTTTCACCACATTGTACTGAGCTTGAATCAGACCTTCACAAAGGGGATTAGAGGCTGGTTGCTGATAAATAGCAAAGCAGGTTGGAAGCGTGGGAACCAGCCATGGCGCAGCGTGGAGGGACATTCCTGCTCCGGAGGGCCAGGCGGGAGCAGAAGTCCGGGCTAACCCCGGGTCACCCGGGGGACCCAGCGCCTGAGAAGATTTGTTCGGACACTGGCTTTTGTTGTGCACAGTTCCGTGTCAGCCCAGCGTGTCTCTCCCTGCTATTGATGGGAAGGAAAGCGCTATTGTCAGGCACCCAAGGGCCCCCCTTTCACCCCTGCGCTCTCGGGGTGACAGCAAGGCAGTACGTGGGAACCCAACTGGCCAGCCCGCACCCGGGCAAGTGGTCCCAGTGATGCTCTGTGTCTGCCAGCCCCTTCCCAAGGCGAGGAGAGATGCTCAAGAGGTCTCTGGGAGCTGAGCATGGCCTGTGGGGCCGGGCGCTGTGCTTTGCCTGCAGCCAGGAGGGCCGGCGCTGGGTGGGATGGACACAGCAGCCGGCGCTGGGTGGGAACCTGGAAGGCGTTTTTCTTTATCTCAGCCCCAGCGTTATCAGTGAAATTTCCCAGAGGGAGGGGGTGAGGCAGGGTCGTGCCAAAAATTCATGCTGGGAAATGGCTGCTGGATGAGAGCGCAACCGCCCGGCCCCGAGAGCTCCAGCGCTGCCTGCGGTGTCTGCCCGCACTGCCCTGGATACCTGCTGAGGGGTTGGGCACTCCCCTCATCCTCAGGCTCGCTCTTGCTGAGATGGTTTTAAGCTCCTCACAGAGACCCCGGAGAGAGGTGGGAGAAGGGCCGGGGCCTGGGGCTGGCCACCCTCGGTCAGCTCCTGCTCCGGCCTCTTTCTGGGAAGAGGCTGGGCAGGGAATTTCCCCGATGAAGCACTGCAGGGTGAGCAGCAAAGCTGCCCCAAGCAGCTACATGAAGCTCAGCTGCTTCGCATCTGGCGCTGAGGCTCGCTCCAGCATCCCGGAGCATCTGGGGACAGACAGCATCCCAGGGAGGGAGCCTGCTGGGAAAATCCCTCCATTCCACCCCCAGCTTTTCCCCCTGAAGGTGAGGAGCTGCAGGTGACCTTGAACCCTGCAAACTGCCCAGTTCTGGTCAGGGCTCTGCCATGTTTCTTCTACCACCTCTTGTCTTGGAAAACGAGTGCTAAGACTGGGACTTGCTCCCAGCCTTCATTCCTCCTCTGAAGCCTGATTTTGCTGCCCAAGACTTGCTGGGGGGCTCTGGCACCCCATCCTCAGGGGACTACAGGGCCAGTGCGACTCCAGAACCACCCCCAAAAGCTCAACTGAGGCTAAGGCAAAGGGTCTGAACAGCCCCATCCAAGGCTCTGAGCCCAGCGGGGCGGCAAATGGGGCAGAGCAATAACTATGTTTGCTGCTGCCGGGTCCTCCAGCTGCATCCCCCCACGTCGGGAGGAAAAACAAAAGCCTCCTCTATGAGCTGGGATTACCCCGGAGAAATGAGGCAGCCCAAGCAGCACAGTGGGACCGTGGCTGCTCTGCTGCCGAGGACACACGCTGCCCTTCCTGGGAAATCTGTGTGGGCAGCCGTAGACATATTCCTGGAGGTCACTTGGGAGTCTGGAAGCTGAAGGGGCAGCATTGCTCTGTTAGGGCTGGGCAATGGCCAAGTTTTTTCAGAGAACTGTGAAAAAAATGGGAACGGCTTCCGAGAAGCAGGATCTTCAGCACACACTGGTCTGGATCCTCTCCGGAGGGCAGGAGGACTGAGTCGCCACCTGCACACATTTTCAGGGCCTTGCCCCAGATGCTTCCCCAGCCCCTTGTGTGCCCCAGGGTAGGGAACCATCACCCTTGTGCTCGCTGGTGCCCTGGTGCTGAGTCAGCACTTGGCAAGTCTGGGGTGCCCCTGGGAGCACCCATGGATGTGGGGCGAGGACAAGGATGGGGATGTTGTCTTGCTCAGAGGAGATGGGATGTTTTCAGACAACCCATCCTTGGTCCTGAGCACTGTCCTCCAGACACCCACCCTGCACCCTCTGGCCCACCTCCTCCTCCTGCACTTGGGTGCAGACACCCACGTGGTTGGAGGGAGGTGGGGTGGGAACAGCCCCAGACAGCAGTCCTGCAGACAGCAGTCCTGCAGACAGAGTCCTGCATGTCGCTGCTCTGTCCTGCATCCCAGGTTCGTGCTGCAGGCATGGGGGGGGTGAGTGCCCAGCACCCAGAGGGGGATGGTGCTCTGGGTGAGGAGGATGCTTCTAGCCCTTTGGGTGCCTGGTCTGCTGCAAAGGCATCTTCTGTGCCCTTCCTCAGCTCAGCACCCACCTGCCTGCCTCCAAGACCCCACAGGGCACACCATCACCCACACTGGGGCAGGCTGCACCCACCGGGACGCTCAGATGAGCCATCAGCAAGTGTTACCTTATGGCTTCTAGAGTTTTCTGTAGAAATTAAGCAGTCCTGCATCAGGAGGGGAATTTTTTATTCTTCTTCCCAGGCTATCAGAGCCACCAGCTAGCCCTGCCTCACCAAATACAGCTGCTTCCTGTGCACTCAACAACAGGTCTGACGCTCCGTCGTCCTCCCAGCCTGTTTGTTTAAATAGGTAAGATCCGGATTTCCGGAATGAAACAAACAGCTCCAGATGCCTGGACTGCTCCAGCCTGAACCCTCTGCATCCCAGCAATGCCCTGCCACCTCTCTGAGACTTTGGTCCCTTTCAGTGTCCCCTCTGCCACCATGATGGGACAAGGCACTTGTGGAGGTGCTGCTGGTGGCCACTTTTATCCCTTTATTCAGGAGCCAGGACAGGGCCAAGAGCAATTGTCCCTTTGTCCCCAAAGATCATATTTCTCTGGCTGGAGTCTTTTAGCACATTGTCTGGGACCATGAGGGTCAGACCTCTCCTTTCCATCAGTCAGGTGCCCATGTGCTCCTCGCACAGCTCTGCCAACCTGGCACTGCGTGTCCCAGGGGAGAAGAAATGCCTCAAGTCAGCGGGTCTCTGATGAGTGAGAAGGACAAACAGCAACCAAGAAAAGGAGAGTGGTGGGACGGATGGGTTTGGCAGGGGAAGAAAGGCCAGAGCATCAGTGTGTCTTGGGATGGACCATCAGGTTTTTCTGGGCTGAGCTTTGTGGGGGATGATTAAATTGGGATGGATGTTAACCTTCTGGTTGCTGCAATCATGCAAGACAATTCAATTAACAACAGGTGTTAATTGCTTCCTTTTAACTCATGTTCAATGTTTGATCAACCAGAAAGGAGGCTTGAAAGCTGGGTCTCTGGGAGGTGCCTCTCAGGGACATAGGGCAAACTCCCCATGTCTTCCAGATGTCCCCATGTAGGAGATGTCAGCCAGGACGGGGAAGAGGAGTGTGTTCTGCTCAGGCACAGCCACCTTCCTCAGGCTGAAGTTGGGCCAGACTGGGGAAGGGCTCATGGACACTGTGCTGCTTTCCTCACCCTGTATCCCCTACCCCACTGCAAGGCAGTTTGTGGCTCCCCCTGGACCCAGACACTCATCAGTGGCAGCCCCATGTGCAGAAGCCACAGCAGCTCTGCCACGGAGCTCGGGGTACTGCAGCCGCCTGCAGCCCTCCCTTAGTTCAAAGCTCCCCCTTTCCCACGAGCATCACCATTCCTGGGGCTGTGTGGTGGCATGAAAGCTCTTTGGTGTTAATTCCTGCTGCTCTGGGTGCAGTTAGGTGGTGTGGTGACGCTGATGTGGCCTGCCACCATGCACCCCTGCGGCGCCTGCTGCAGCACGGCTGGCCCGGTGCAGGCAGGAAACGCTTGGTGTGTTCTGTAGGAATTGGTGGGGGCTCACCTGGCACCCTGGGGTGGTTTGGAGCATCACTGGAGCCCGGCTGGCCCCAAAGGCCCTGATGGCCCCGTTGCTGCTCCCTGTCAGAGTCAGAGCACGCAGCGGCGCTGCTCAGCACAGGCCCAGCGGGGCTGCAGTCCCAGCCAGTGCCATGCTGGGTGGCACCCTGGAGGTAGCTCCCAGCCAGGTTTGGGTCAGAGCTGTTCCTGGGTGCAGAACTGGGAGCACCAGTGACACCAGAGTTGCTGGGCTGCCATGGGAGTCCTAGAGCAGGGTGCTTCATGTCAGCCTATGGCTCTCATGGTCCTTTTCCCTTTCTTCTTCCCTTTTCATCTTTTTTCTTTTCCTTTTCCTTCTTCCTGTTTCCCTTCCCCTTTTTCCTCTTCCCTTCTTAATTTTCTTCTGTGTTTCTTTCTCTCCCAGCTGTTCACACTGCCCAGCTGTGCTCTCTTTGCTGTTGTACTCATCAGGCACCTTATTTACTGCTGCTCCTTAGGATTCACAGCCCTTGGGCAGAGGCATGGCCCTGTCCACACACCCTGACCCTGTGGTGATAGTGAAGCCTTGTCACCTTTAAGCCAGAATCTGAAGATAAGCTGTAGCTGGGCCTAAACTGCAGGGTTGTTTGGCAAGATGATGATTCAGAAGGGCATATGTTTTGCTGGGTAAAAACTGCCTGGATGGACAGGCCCAAAGAGTTGTGGTGAGCGGAGGTCAGTCCAGCTGGCAGCCACTGGTGTTCCCCAGGGATCAGTACTGGGCCCAGTTCTTTTTAATGTCTTTACCAACAACCTGGACAAGGGGATTGAGGGCACCATTGGTCAGTTTGCAGATGAAAACAAGTTGGGCAGGAACTTGTGAACTGCTGGAGGGCAGGATGTCTCTGCAGAGGGGTCTGGACAGGCTGGCTGGGCTGAAGCCAACTGTAGGAGTTTACCAAAGGCAAGGCCGGGCCCTGCCCTTGGGTCCCAGCAGCCCCCGGCAGCGCTCCAGGCTGGGGCAGAGCGGCTGGGGAGCTGCCTGGCAGAGAAGGACCCGGGGGGTTGGTGGGCAGCCGGCTGAACAGGAGCCAGCAGTGTGCCCGGGGGGCCACGGGGGCCAGGGGCTTCCTGCCTGCTGTCAGCAATGGTGTGGCCAGCAGGACCAGGGCAGGGACCGTGCCCTGGACTGGGCACTGGGGAGGCCGCCCCTCGATTTTGGGCCCCTTGCTACAAGAAGGACACTGAGGTTGTTTAGCTTGGAGAAGAGGATGCTGAAGGGAGACTCAATCGCTCTCTACAACTACCTGGTGCAGTGAGGTGGGGGTCCATCTCGTCTCCCAAGTAACAACTGATAAGAGGAAATGGTCTCAAGTTGCCTCAGGGGAGATTTAGATTGGATATCAGGAAATATTTCGTCACTGAAAGGGTTGCAAGCACAGGAACAGGCTACCCAGGGAGGTGGTAAGGATCACCATCCCTGGAGGGATGTAAAAGCTATGTAGATACGGTTCTTGGGGACGTGGCTTAGTGGTGGCCTTGGCAGAGCTGGGTTAACAGTTGGACTTGATGATCTTAAAGGTCTTTTCCAACCCCAGCATGGACATCTGCCTGCTGGGGTAGACAGCTCTCCATCCTGGCAGGCTGGTTTTGCGTTGAAAGGAGTTAACAAAGATGAGCTGGGTTCAAGCAAATGCAGACAAGTGCAGGCACAGGCCTTACATGCAGGGAGAACCAGAAGGAATTGCGGTGCCTCGATTTCTCTGAAGATTTTGGGGTCCTGAGTGCTTTGCCAGTGCTGGCAGGGGTGATGGAGGCGACCGGTCCTCACCCCCCACCCTGCTCCCAGTAAGCAGAGCTGGGTTACAGACCATTTGGCCCCAGCAGTGTGGGGCTGAGCACCAGTGCTGGCGCGAGCGGCTGGTGGCGGGGGCGGCCCAGCGAGAGGGGAGCGATTCGCACCTCTGGGCGGGAGATGAAAGAGCCGCTGCTGGGAGATGAAAGAGCCAGCGGGGCCGGGGCGTGGGGTGAGGACGGGAGGTGGGGGGAAGCCCGGCGAGTTGTTTTTCTTCTCATCTCTGCCGCACAGCAGGACAGCAGCAGTCAGCACTGGGCTTTCCCAGGGCTGTGGTGAAGCAGGGGCCTGCACCAGGCCCCACAGCACCGCAGCTCCCTTGGGGCTCCCAGCTGAGGTGCCAAAGTGGCAGCAGGACTCACTGAAGATCTGTCAGGACAGTGCATGGAGGAAGGGACACTCTGGGGGGGGTTGCTGAAGAAGAAGGGGTGTGAGATGTTCTTGCACAGAGGTAGCTGTGACACGCCTGAACCTACCCACAACTGTGCTGGCTGCTTGGGGTCATCCCTGTCACCCAGCATCAGGTGGCATCACGCTGAGGTGACACAGCAGTGACCCAGCCGTGGGCAGTCTCCATCTCTGGTTTGTGTGGTGAGCCCAGGCACAGGGCTCATAAGGGAAGGGGGATGGCAAACCCCAGTGTTCCCTATCGATGGCACTCTTGTCCCCAGGCAAGAGCGTTGCCATGTCCCACCATCGTGGTGGGAGCACAGCACGACTGGTGTGCTGCCCTGTGCCGAGCCGTGCTGCCATTGCACACTGTGCTCCCTGTAGCTGAGCCCCTGGTTTTGGGTGCAGCTGCAGATTTGGATGCACTGGCACCACCCGGGTGCTCTCCACAGGGTGTCTGTGCCAGGCTGGTCTCTCTGCCGTCTCCACTTGGAGTCAGTAACTCAGCAGGGCACAGGCAGCACCCAGGCAGGTCCCCTTCCATCATGGGGAGATAAAAGTCTCTTTAGCCTGAGACTAAAGCTGGAGGAGTAGGAGTCCTGAGGGCAGGCGGGCAGTCTCTGTGACCCGAGCAGGTGTCTCCAGGGCTGCCAAGGATGCTGAGCTTCAGAGGTTCCCTTCTGCACTGGTGCAGTTTGTCCCCAGGGGCTCATGCAGAGTGGTGGGAGCAGAGGCTGGTGCTCTGGCAGATGGGATCCCACATCTCTCCCAGAAAGCCTTGGACTTGGAGGTCTGGGCTTTGACTTGCCTTGGACTTCAAGGCTGAATGTCCAAGACTAAATGGCAAGCAGCTTCCACCCAAAGACCCCACCCAGGTACCTGATTAAGACTTTTTTGTCATTTCTGTGAGTCAGATTTGTATACAAAAGCTTGTGCTATTGCCTGCGCTGTGCTGTGAAGACCCTCAAGCTTGCAGGTACCCATGAAATGGGGCTTAGCAGGAGAAGCTCCCACCCAGCTGCTCCTTCCAGCTCTCCTTTCCAGGGCAAATATTGAGTCTGGGCTGCCCAGGCAGACCTAAGAGGGTTTTATCCTCCAGCCCTGGCACTGTGTGTCCTAGAGCTCTCCCAGTCTGCAGGACCTCCTGGCTGGCTGGAGGTGGCCAGAAGACCCAACCAGCTATGGCCACAAGCAAAGAACAGTAAGGGCACTTGAGCCCCCTGACATGGTGGGGCAGGGGGGAGAACCAGCAAGACTTCAGGGACCTGCAGAGATATTGATGGAGGATGAACTAGATGATCTTGGAGGTCTTTTCCAACCTTTATGATTCTATGTTGATGGAGCCAAAGAGGTTTCCAGCTTGGCATCTGCATGACCTGGACGGCAATGCACTCATCAGCATATCCACACTGACAACTGCAGGGGGGAGTCACTTGTTTCAGCTTAAAATGTGTTTGCAGTTCATTTCCATTGCCTCAGAGTGGCTCGGGTGGTTCTGAGCCTCTGTGAAATGCTGAGGTTCAGGCAGAAGTGGAAAATCCAGAGCCATCCTCTAAATCTCTCCATGTGTTCTTCTGGCTGCTCTTCCAGCAGGTCCAGGGCTGCTGCCCACCCTGGGGACGAGCGGGCTGGCTCAGACAGCGCTGCACATCTCCCACGCTGGACCCCAGTGCCCTGGACATGTGGAGCTGGGGAGGAGCCCTGAGGAGCCAGGACACACACTCACGGCTGCACCCGTCTCACAGCTGCGACAAGTTTGACAGTGCTCTGCCTGCCCCTCCCTGGAGAGCACCAACCTCTGCAGCGCCTGGGGGGTCTGGGTGGCATCAGGAGGCCTGGGGACGATGGCCAAGGGAACGAGGGTCCCCACCTGGCTCTGCAGCTCTCCTCTGCACCAGCCCTCCTGCCTCCTGCCTTGTCCGCCTGGCACAAAGGATGGCTTCCCACCTGGCACGAAGCTCAACATCCAGGGCCCTGGTGCAATTGATGGCTCACAGGTACTTCTGAACCATGGACAGGCAGTGATGGCTCACCCACAGGCCGATCTTCCTTACAAGGACAGGAGTGTGCAGAGGTGCTGCCACAGTCAGGGCAGCCCAGTCAGCTCCACCCTGGGTGCTGCACACACCAAGGCACCTGCCCCAGGCCATGAGCTAAACCTGCCACCCGTTTTCCCAGCCCATCAACCAGACACTGAGTGAACCAAGAGGTTTTTGAAACCAGCCCAGAAGTGCACTGGGACACAGCTTGCATTTATCATGCTTCTGCTTCCCCTTGAATTCCAGGCCTCTGACATGTTTAGATCAAACCTGATGACCCAAATCTGACTGCAGAACTGAGAAGAAAAGCCACCTTCTGAAAAGAGCATCCCAGGAGGGCAGCCCCGTGTGCTTCAGGCCACCTCGGGTGGCTGCACCCGGCTGCACCACGGAGAGGACCACTCAGGCAGCACCAAAACACTGCACTGGTTTTAATTCAATTACTCTGCCAAGCAGTGTGTAGTGCTGGGGACACCCTCACGGCGTCCCCTGCAGCAGAGCAGCTCTGGAACCTGCTGCTGGCAGCCTGTGTGGAACAGCTTATTGGGCTCAGGCCAGGATCTCATAGACATGTGTGTGATGCAAAACCCACCTGCCTTTCTGCAATGGGACCCACTGACGGCTCACCCCATCTCTGCCCTACACCAGGGCACTGGGAATGGGCCAGTGGCTCATTGGGGGACTGGAGAAGTCCCCCAGCCCTTTAGGGACATGTCCTGGGGTCAGTGTGGGAGCTGCCATCACAGCTGGCTGCAGGTGGAGGCAGGCAGGGGAGGAAGCAATAAAGGGAGGGGGGAAGAAAGAAAATGGGCATGCATCCCTCCTTCCTCCTGCTTTTCTCATTAAAACCGTGGAGCTGGTTGAGGCTGCAAAGGCAACAAGTGAATCTGGAACTGGTGGGCTCTCACAGCCCACCTGCAGGAAAGCAGGATGTGTCCCTGGTGTGGGACTCTTCAGGCAATCAGCACCTGCTGTGACCCACTTCCCCGAGCTGTCTCTAGCCAAAAAATGGGACACAGCAGATATTTTTAAAGCTAAGAAACCAGGAAAACTGTTCACATGTCAAGGTCCCTCCTCTAGCCCCTTCTTTATCTCAGCATCAAGCAGCTGCCACAGGCAGAAGCTCAGATTGTTGCTCCAGGCAGGTCTCAGTTAATTAAAAGCCAGTGCAGGGAGGATGTTACCCCAACTGTTCATCTTTTGGGGCCATGTCTGCCAACAGCTGGGGCAGGGAGATGTGGTCCATGGTGATGCACGTCCCATCCCTGCTGCCACGATTCCCAGGGAGGCTCTTGCCTGCTGTGCTCAGTGTTTTTAAAGTCTGGTTGCTCTAGATGCTGTCCTGGGGTGTCAGGTGTTACGCAGATGGGCTGTTCCATGGCCTGGTGATGCTTTCCCAGCCTTGCTTCCCACCGATCAGTGTAGCCTGAAGGGCAGTGGGGCTTCCAGACCGTGCACATCCCAGTGTGCTTTGGTCAGCGGTGCAGGAAGAGCCACCCTGAGCCCTGTGAGCTGCTTGGGGGCAGCACAGGGGGAGCTGTAGCAGCTCCAGTGGCTGAAGGGGCTCTGCCAGCCCTGGGACCCTTGTCCAGGGGACAAGAGGGGCAGCGTGCCCTCATGGGGAAGGGCTCACTGAAGCCTAAACCCCAGGGGAGGCAATGCCCCCCTACCCACCACCCCATCCATCCCACACAAGGGGGACCTCAGCCTTCTCAGGGTCTGGAAGAAGGACCCCTTGCCTCGGAGGGGGGAGGGGTGGGTGTGCTTCCCCCGTGCCACTGTGTCCTGCTGGCCGCCGGCTCACGGAGCCCCTTCACTCCCCCCAGAGCATACACTGGGCTCAGCGGGGTCTGGTGGGGATGACTGGCCCCAGAGCCCCTGCTAAGTGCATGTGGGGTTGGGTTTTTTTTCCACTCCTGGGAACCAAGCGCCAGCTTTTGTTGGCGAACAGAGCGTAGCTTTCATGTGAAAAGGTTAGTACAGTATGTTAGTTCCTAATGAGGGGATAATAGTCTGATTCTCACACCCCGGGGACTGCGAGGTGACAGCAGCACGGGAGAAGGGTATTTAACACCTTCCTCCTGGGAACCTTTTCCCTTCACAGCCGGAATCTCCCAGCCTTGCCAAGAGTTTGGAGGAGTGGGAGGAGGAGGAGGAGGAGGAGTGCACTGCAGCGCTTTTGTCCCCACTTCCCTCTCGTGCCCCAATCCCATCTGATCAGCACATGTGTCCTGGTGGTGGGGGCTGAAAGGAGAAGACCCTGGAAAACAGTCAGTCGATACGTTGGGATCCCCCAGCCCCCCGCTGCTGGCTTGTGGTGTCAAAATCTCCCTGGCTGTGGGCACCACGGGGAGCGTGGGAAGGCTGTGGGTCACGGTGCCGGCAGGGACACAGTCCCCAGAGCTGGGTGTGTGGGGAGCTGAGGGTGACCTGAATGATGGGTGCTGTCCATCTGCGTCCCTGTGGCTGTCCCTTGCTGCCTTGCAGCCCTGTCTGCACCAGGACTGGGGCTTACTGTGCCACCCGGGACATCCTCGGGACCAGGGTTCCGGGGCAGACGTGTCCCTGGGCACAGCCTGGGTGCTGCACAGGGAGGAGTTAAGGGCCTTGCTGCCCTTCCTTCCTTTTCCAAGAAAAAAAGGATTTCTGCTGAAATACAGCCTCCCCCCCAGCCCCCAACCCCATTCTGCAGTGGCTCAGGGTGGGGACAAGCCCAGCGAGTGTGTGAAACATGGGGACAGCCCCACGCATGGCCATGGCTGTCAGCCATCCACAGCCACGTGCCTTCCTGGGGGGAAACCAGATACAGGTTGGCGTTGCCATTTTCTTGGGGGTGACAGCCCCCTGCGGGGGCAGCCGAGGCCCCTGGGTGAGATTTGGCTGGGGTGATGGCGTGCCCCATCAGGAACTGCAGAGCTGGAGGCACGGAGCTTTGCTGGGGCAGGACGGGGGCATCCCGGAGGAGCACGCTGCTGCTGGGTTCCTGACTGGGGGGCCCAAGGTGGATTAAACCCCTGGCTGCTCTATTCATTGAGGGAGTTCAATTCAGTCTGCCCGTGCGTGCGGGGAGCTGGAATGTCCTTGGAGCAGGAGAGACCAGTTTTGCCAAATTCCACCCCCACGGGATGCCAAATTACAAGTGTCATCGCCTGGGCTGTCACACTCACTCCGAGCCTTTCAGGACACACCACCTTCCCACCACTTAGCAAGCTTAGAAATGAATCATAGAATCACAGAATCCCAGCCTGGTCTGGGTTGGAAGGGACCCCAAGGAGCACAGAGCTCCAACCCCCTGCCACAGGCAGGGCCACCAACCTCCGGGCCTGGAGCTACACAAGGTTGCCCAGGACCCCATCCAACCTGGCCCTGAACACCCCTAGGGACAGGGCACCCACCCCCTCTCTGGGCAGATTTCCATCTCAGCCCTTACCTGGGTGACCTGGTTTTAGGCTGAGGTTGCACGTGGGAGAAGCACCAGCCTGCAAGTCCCCAGTGAGCCACTGGTTTGCTGCCTGGCCTTGGTTTGCTGCTGCTGCTGCTGCTGAGTCGTGCTCAGGTGGGACGAGTGATGCTGCACAGCTACAGCCACTCAGCACTGACTCAGCTACAGCCGCTCAGCACCGCTGTGGCCATTCCCCATGGCTGGGTCAGACATTAGAGCATCAGAAGGGGGGGATGTTGGGTACTGTCTGTGCCTGTGAGAAACAAGGTGCTGAGCAATTGCTGCCAAAGTCTCTGTTCAATAACACAAGAGCACTGGGTCCTGGGGTGCTCCCCAGGCTTTGCCAGCTCACCATCACTGTATGCCACCCCAGAATCCAGGTGATGTGCAGGAAGGTCTTTGGGCTGCCAAACCCCTTTCTGCTAGCTGCTGAGTCCCTGGCTAAGGTGCTCAGCTCCTCTGAGCTCTTTTCTTTCTCCCTCATTCTGTAAAACAGCAGGACAGCAGCTCCAGGCTCGATGGGTTTTCTCACAGCACTGCTTAAGGGTGTGTACTCTGGGTTCATGGTGACACAAAGCCAATGGCAACACAACCCTGGTCCCACAGGCACACTGGGCAAGCAGCAAACCCCTCTCAGGGGCTTGGGGGTGGGCTTGTGGGGCCAGGCTGTCCCAGAAAACCCAGAGGAAAGCATGGGGTTGGATTTTGGAATAAGACAGGCTTTGAGTTGGATCTTTTCCAGGGACCCCTGCATTCCAAGGCTGGTCATCTTCCCCAGATTCTTGAGCTTTGGAGATTTCTGGGACAAAAGTGTGGGAACACCTCTGCTTCCCCAGGGAGACAGAAAAGGGGCTCAAGCCCAATATTGCCTGCCCAGGCATGGAAAGGGCTGTGGGGTTGGGAGGGGTGACGTTGGGAAAGCAGTTAAGACCAACCAAAATGTCACGGTGAGGAGTGACAATGGTCAGTGCCTGCAGGACAACATCACAAAGCACCCAAAGAATGAGAATCCAACATTTTGTTTGTTGGGTTATTTTTAAATGCCCAAACCTCTGGAGGGGGGGAGCTGAACTGTCATCCAAGCTTGGGGAGGGGAACTGGCAGCCCTGGGGCTGGCTGTGTGACTGGTGGAGTTTGGGAAGAATGTGAGAAGAACCGCTTTGCTGACAGAGGGGCTCTGAGCTCCAAGAACCCACCAGGTCTGAAGACAGAGCCTGTGGGTCGTGCTAGATGGCTGCTATCACATTAAATACTTGAAGAGGGCTGGCCTTGCCCCAGGTGCTGCACAGACACGTGGGCAAGGCAGAGTCATGGTGCAAAGGCCAGGTTTGGGGCTATTGCAGAGCAGCTCTCGCCTGGCTTCCCTTTGCCTGGGCTGGCAGGGTGCAGACACTGCCTCTTGCTTCACTCCCAGTTCCCACGGTGGGGAGCAGGAACAAGTGCCAGCGTCCCCACAGTGACATTGCCCGTGGTGCACCCGGCTGTGTGGCCCCTTCTTGGGCTGCTCCAGCCTGGTCCCATCCCCTGGAGAGGTGGGCAGTGAGCAGACCCCTTGCTGACCCAGGGTGGGTGCACTGGAGCAGGCTGCCCACCCCGGTACGTGGGTTCACCTCACACCCAGACCCAAGCAGCATCTTTCTGGGTCAACCTGTGCCAGCCTGTTTGCACCGGAGGAGATGTTTTCCAGCTGAGATAGTCTGGGCCTGAGAAGCAGACATTCCCTCGCTCTCGTGTGCTGAAATGTTTAATTAGAGTTTAACAGCAGCCTGGGAAAAAGGTGTCTTGTCATATTTCTGGGCTGCGTTTTGTTGTTGAGCTGCGAGCCCTGGCCCAGCAGAGCCGGGGGAGACCTGCGGCACAATGAGCCCTTTATGTGCCTCTCCCCGCGGCTCGCCCCGACCCTGAACTTTCCCATTAGCTGCTGGCACGGTGCCCTCCTGCGTGTGCCCGGGAGGGAGCTGGCGCTGCTCCGCACCGGCGCGGGGCTGGGAGCACACGGCCAGGCAGCGCCTCGTCCTCTGGGTTTCAGGTCGGTGTTGCAGGGGTGTGTGGAGGAGAGGACATCCCGCCAGCCCTGCTTGGCGGTTTGGATGAGCCCAAGGTGCTGTGCTCTGAAGCATGTGGGATGCAACGTGAGAGCCGTACACGTGGCAGGACGCTGGGGTGCAGTGGGATGGCCCCTGGGGACACTGCGTTCGCCTGGGAGGGATTGAAGGACTCCTCTCCCCTCCCCCCACCCCGAGTGTTTCTGAAGATGCTGCCCACAGAGATCAAAGGTTTCGTTTCTCAGACCCCAGCAGGGATTCAGAGCTCAGTCCCTTCCCTCCCCCAGCACTGGGAAGGGAAGATGCTGAGCGCTGCCCGGCTGGCACAGGATCCTCAGCCCTCTCCATCTGGGCATCCAGGTGGAGCGGGGTGAGTTCCCTCCCAAGGGTGCTGGGGAGGAATGCAAGGAATGGAGCACACCCCTTCCCCACATCCCTGCACAAAGGGCCCATCAGCATTTTCCACTCACAGGTATTTTTTTCTGCAGGGTGAAATTACAGTTTTGGCACCGTGCAGCTGCCAACAGCCTGTCCAGCAGCGAGAGAGCAAACCCAGGCTTGGTGGGGTTGGATTGCCCTTCTTGCCACCTGTCCCAGCGTTTTCTTCTCCTGTTGGCCACTGAAACAGCAGAGAGCAAATCCCTTGGGTCCAGCAAAAGCCTAAAATGCCACAGGTTCTGTTATATTATTGCTCCTTTTAGCTTCTTTTTTTTCTGCATGACACAGCCAAGGGATGCTGTCGGTAGCTCTCTGGGCCCCTGCTGAAGTGTGACAGTGTGAAGGTGTTGGGGCCCCAGGAACATGCCTGTCTCACTGTGGTGACCTCATCTATCACAGACACCGAGGTCAGGGTGGCACATCAGGGAAGTGTCAGGCTGGGAATTAAGCATGGGATCTCTTGGGGTTTCTCCAGCAGCAGCCGCTCATCCCCCACACTGGTCCTCTTGTAGCTCCCAGTTAGCAGCTTGCATGGCTTCTTCCTGGGTCTGTTTTTAGGGGATCCTTTTTGGGAAGTCCTGCAAGAGCTGGTGTTTTCCCTCAAGAGGAGGCACACGTGATTGCTCTCAAAGGAGTTGGTGCCCCTGTGAGCTCCTCTGTGCTAGCAGAGCTATGAGGCTTCATGCTCTGCTCCCCCATGGGGTGACCCCTACCACCAAGGCCAACCATCGCATCAGATGGTGAGAGCCTTCCAAAGGTCCTTGGCATGAGGATTGTCCTCACAGAAATCCCTTGTTCTACCAACGCTTTCTCAGTACTCTTGGGGCCCTATGGCAGAACATGGCTCATACAGCTTTATCCACAGTGTGTCCTACAGCCCTACCAGTCTGGTCCCCATGCCCTTGGTCCCAGCCTGGCCAGGGAATGTCCAGAGAGAAGGACAGGCTTGATTTGGACCAGAGTTCTGGGTGTTAAAATTGCTGCCTGTCACCTGTATTTTCCTTTGTCCTGCTCTGGCTGTGCAGGCAGAGGCCGATGCCTGTGCTCAGAGGTGATGCCATGGAGTACCTGGGGGACCTCCCACGCTTTCTCCAGGCATAGTGATGGGGATGATCTGCAGTCAAGCCCATCCCAGAGTGCCTGAGAGGACTGTGCAGTGCAGGACCAGTGGGCATTGAATTCACTGGTGGGACATGCCACTTCCACAGGGACATCCCGGATGAGATGTATGACCACCAGCATCATGGTCCTCTCCAATGCTGCTCCATTTGTCAGGAAGGTCCCCCAGCCTCGGTGGCCCTGTGAGATGATCAGGGTCTGCATTTTCCTCCCCACCAACTGTGGCCTTTTCACACGAAGTACAGATGAGATCATGGGACTTTGATGTTCTCCTTGAGGACCAAGACAACTCCTGGCTCACAGACAGGAAGATTCAAGTCGTATCTTGAGCTATGGGGTGTCTCCACCAGCATAGCCTGTTGGGAACAACAAGCAGCTCATGGCTGGGTCTGCCCCGACCTGGGGGTTCTGGTGACATGGTGACCCTCCACATTTGGAACATCTGGGCATCTACTGCCTCCACAGGGAGCTGGGCACCTGAGCACTGCTGAGCCCTGTCAGGGCTGGGACCAAGGAAAGAAGCCCTGCCAGGGGGTCTGCAGGGCTGTTAGAGAGCAGCCCTGATGCCATGGTGAGGGACAGCAACAATTACATTTGCAGAGGCAAGTATCTGCTCCATCTCCCCACCTCCAACCCTGAGACAGCATGCGAGGGGCATCCCCACCACCACTGGCTTCCCCTGGGGTGGAGTGTGTGCTGCAGTGTTCCTCCCGTCCCAACTGGGGATGGTGGCCAAGCAAAGCAAAGGGCAAACAGGCCCCTGGCTCTGCTCTGCTCCCCACATTCACCCTGGGAGCAGCACCCCAGCCAGTGGGGTCACGGTTTCACTCTCCAGAGCTGCCGAGCAGCTCCACCTCCCCAGGGTGCTGGGCACCGTGCAAGGGCAGGCAGGGTGCAGCTGGCTGCCTGCAGCGGGCAGCTGCTGAAATGTGTGGGTGCACCCAGCCCCGAGGAGGGCAGAACCCAAAGACCCAGCCCCCCCAGGAGCCCCAGCCCCAGAGAGCTCCCCGGGGAGCGTGGCCACTGCTGGCGCAGTGACCGTGTGCGAGTGAGCAAGAGGCTGTGTCCACCCGGCCAGGCCGCAGGGCACCAGGGTGGGTGCTGGCTCCTGGCAGTGAGATGCCATGCAGTCACACCCAGGGTGCCATGGGGCGTGCAGGCAGGGGCTGCCCACCCCCCCCAGCACTCCTCCTGCTCACCAGTTGCCCCTGTGCTGCCTCTGACCAAGCCCTGCCTGCTGCTCACTGCCGCATTGCTGCCGGCTGCCCGGGGGAGCCCTCCTGACACCCCAGTCTGGCCATCTTGTGATGCATGAACTGTGCCCTGCCTGCCTGGCTGAGAAGGCCTTTCCTGCCCAGTGATAGCCATCATGCCCAGGACACACTGGGCTCAGGGGTGAAACATGCTGGGGGGACTCGGGGTCACCTCCAGTGGGGCTGACAGGGGTGCGAGGGCTCCATGCTCCCTGCCAGCCCTGCAGCCTGTCCTAGCAGCTCACCGCCAGAGCCCTCCCTGCCCACTCAAGAGTTGTGCAGCCCCTCTGCACCCTGTCAAGGTGTGCAGGATCTGTCCTTCATGCCCAGCTCCTTCCCTACCTCCTCTCTGCCCAGGGCACGATGGTTTGGAGGGCAGCCCCATGCTCACAGGGAGAACCCAAGGTGAGAAAGGGTGCTGGGCTCTGTGCAAGGCTCCTGCTGGGCTATTGGGCTGCTGCTGTAGGTTGCCCAAAGCCACCAGACTAAATGAGTGGCACATGTCCTGGGGACACTGTCTGTCCCTGAGCCCACAACCTGAGTGGTGAAGGCTGAGCTGGGAGCCACGTGCCCCACGGCAGGGCCAGCCCTGCCGCCAGCCTGGCTGGGATGCTGGTGTGTGTGGGGACCTGCTGCAGGAGCAGCCTGCCAGGAACAGCATCACCATCACAGTGGGCTCAGGGTGCACAGTCTTGTGACAAACACATCTGGGGGATGCCCTGTCAAGCATCACACAGAGCTGAGAGGCAGCATGGAACCCTCTGCCATCAGCAGGAGCCCTGGGGGAGGTTGTTTCCCCGCCATCCCCAGCATCACTCCTTCTCCTTCTGTCTGCAAAGCGTCAAATCCACTTTCAACCATTTTCCTCTGCATGTGGATGTGTTTGCTGCTGCCTGAGCCCCCAGGGCTCAGCTCCAGGCTGGAGTTGGAGTTTGGGGCTGTGCTGTGTGCAGGATCAGGGAGCTCTGGGCTGGGGTGGTCTCTGCTGAGATGCTGCCAGAGCTTTGCTCCTTTTCTCATCACTGCCACTGGGTGTGACAGGAATGGGTTTGCTTCAGGGTTGTCTCTTCTCATCACAGCTTTTTGATGTAGGACCGAGCAGAAGTTCAGGGCACAGGTTTGGGTTTGCTCTCATGGGGCTGCTGGAAGGATGCTGCCGGCTCAGCTGCTCCCCAGAAGTGAAGATAATGTTGGCAATCCGATGGTTGGGGGAAAAAGAAAGTCAGTCAAAAAGTCTGGATGGGCTTTTTTGTGCACCCTCAGCAAGTTTACAAATAACACCAAGCTGAGTGGTGCACTTGATGCACCAGAGGGATGGGATGTCATCCAGAGGGACATTGACCAGCTAGAGAGGTGGGTGCATGCAAACCTCATGAAGTTCAACAAGGCCACCTGCAAGGTTCTGCACTTAGGTTGGGACAATCCTTGTTATCAATCCCAGGCTGAGGGAGGATGTGATAGAGAGCAACCCTGAGGAAGAGGATTTGGGGTACTGATGGACACAGAGCTGGACAGGAGCCAGCAATGGGCACTCCCAGCCCAGAAGGCCAGTGGCATCCTGGGCTGCGTCCCCAGAACTGTGACCAGCAGATCGAGAGAGGGGATTCTGTCCCTCTGCTCTGCTCTGGTGAGACCCCCTTGCAGTGCTGCATCCAGCTCTGGGGTCCTCAGCACCAGGACATGGACCTCTTGCAGCAGGTCCAGACGAGGCCATGAGGATGATCCGAGGGCTGGAGCAGCTCTCCTACAAAGACAGGCTGGGAGAGTTGGGCTGCTTCAGCCTGGAGAGGAGAAGGCTGCAGGGAAATGCCTCCTAGGGTGGAAAGTCTTGTCCCAAAACTCCACAGGGGTGAAGTGCAGCAGTGCCAGGAGCCACCCAGCTCCTCCTCCCTTCCCATGCTGCAGAGGATGCAACCATCTTTCAGCATCTTCCTCTCAGAGTGAGGAGCAGCTGATCCCCTCATGTCAGCTGGGCACGGGGTTCTGCGCCCGCGTCCTGCCTTCCTGGGGAAGGGGCCATCTTGGGGAGGGACCCCCGGCTCCGCTGCAGCGGGGGTTGAGCGAAGGGCCATGCCAGCACCCTTGGGTTTCTCCTGGACCTACTGGACAGTAACATGTAAACTGAGATGCGAGGCCTGTCCCGGGGCCAGGCCGCTGGCGCGCTGCCCGAGGGGCCCCGCAGTGTTGCGAATGTGGGATCTCTGCCCTAGGAGCTTCTCTTTATTTATTAAACTCAAGGCTGCCTTGGGCTGTCGGGGGTCTGGGGCTTGTCCCGACACACGTCCAGGGCAACTGCACTGGGGCTGATGTTTACAGGCTCCCAACTGGCCACGCTGGAGCCCGAACTGGTTGGAGACCCTATTAAGCGCCACAGTCCCCACACAGCACTTCAGGGCAGGTTTTACTCTCCTCAGGGCTGGCAGGACACCCCTGCCTGTGCCTTGAGCCCCAAACCCCTGCTCGCCCTCCCCACCCTGCTCCCTGTCAGGTCTCTGGGGCTCCGGGGCCCCACGTGCCGCTGGTGGAGGGGTGCGGGCTGGGCCGCTGACATGGGGTGCTGGGAACCCAGCTGCAGCGCTCCGAGGACTTGCAAGTGTGTCAAAGCAGAAAAATGTGCTGGGAACAGCTTTGCCCTCCCTCTCCTTGGCTCCTCCCGCGCACACGGAGCCAGGCCAAGTCCTGGTGCAGGCAGGGAGCTCTGCCTCCCCGCAGGCTGCTGCCCCCGGCCCCGCTGGGGTGGGCAGGGGGGTATCCGGAGGCTGCTGAGAACTGCGTGGCTCGTGGCAGGCAAAGCGCAGGCTGGCGGGGAGCCCTGCCTGCCCCACGAGCCGTGTCCCGCGGCGTGGGGCTGAGGACGGACCCACTCAGCCCACTGGAAGGATGTGGCTCGTCCCCGGGGGGAGCATGGGGAGCAGGTCTGGGGGCAGTCGGCCTCGTCTGCGGAGCCAGGGCTGGAGGGAATCGAAATCCTCAGCGGCAGGAAAGCCCCTGCAGCTCACAGTGGGGAGCCTGACACCAGTTTTGATTTTAGCAGAGTTTAAGCATCTGTTTCAAAACGAAAGTACCCGGCCCTCCCAGCTGGGGAGCACAACCCACCCGCACCCACCAGCTGCCACCACACGGCCAAGGTGCCAGAGCCAGCATCCCTGGCTATGTCCAGGGCAGGGATCAGCCACTGAGCTGTGCTGGAGCTGGTTTACCTGCCTGGGCTTTCCCCAGATCCAACCAGCCCTTCCCACAGTCCACAGATGTGTCTGCCAGGGTGTGCTGCCCAGGGGGGACAGATGGACATCCTGCGGGTGGGAACTGGGGGCGTGAGAAGGTGCACCCATGGCCCTATCCCCAAAGGAATGCTGGCCCACGAGCAGGTGCAGTGAGCAGTGTGTTGCCTCTGCAAAACACCACGCTTCCTTCCTTGCCCCACCGTGGCCGAGCTGGCAGCAGCACAGCTTCCCCTGCAGCCCCTGCCCAGGACACACGTCCACCTGCGCTCAGCACCATGGAGCCCAGCTGGTGGCATAGCCAGGCTCTGCTGCCCTTTGGGCCCAGCCTAGGGGTGATCTCAGCCTAGGGGTGAGCTTAGCCTAGGGGTGAGCCCAGCCTGGGGGTGAGCCCAGCCTCAGGGTGAGCCCACACGGGTAGGCGCAGCCTGGGGGCTAATCTCATCCTCAGGTCTAACCTCAGGCCAGTCGGTAAGCCCAGCCTGGATGCAGAGCCTAGACTGGCTGCTGCTCCCAGCTGAGTCAAACCAGCATGCTGAGCTAAACCAGAGTGCTGAGCCCGGCTCAGCCTGGCTGCTGAGCCCAGCGTGAGGTTGAGCCCTGCCAAACCCAGACTGGCAGCAGGCTTCCATGCTCCCTCCATCCCCGGCGGGTGGGTGACAGCCCCAGGACCGGGGCTTTTCCCCCCCCCAAACCCGCCACGGGGAGGGCAGCCTGGGCCCCGGGGGCAGCGCAGGCAGCATCCCATCCTGCCGGCTGCTCCTGGGAAAGGGGGCACCGTGCCCCGGGCAGGCGCAGCCTCATAATGCCCAGCTTGTTCTGCAGGCTGGGAGCGCACGGGGTGAGCTGCCTGCCCCTCCTCCAGTTCCCAGCCTATTCTACCTTGTGTGTAGGAACTGGTTTTTCTTCCTGGGCTATTGTTTCCGCTGGATTGGGTAGATTGCTCCAGGCCTTGCTCAGATTTCCTTTCTCACGCTTTTTTTTTTGCTTTTTTTTTTTTTTTATTCCCGTTCTGTGCTGCAGCCTCTGTTCCTGCCCCAATTAAAGCAGCAGCAGGAGCTGCCCGGCAGGATGGGGGGGGTCTCACCTCCTCCTGGCTTTGCCCCGATGCTCGCTCTCATTGCCCAGGATGAAGGGCCAGGCTCAAAAGAAAATGTTCCCTTGCTGGAGAGCCTGCTTTTGGGTCGGCAAAGGCAGCCTCTGCCTTGTTCAACCTGCAAGCCACACAAGCTTCTCAGGCTTGAGCTCCTCAAATTTCCATTTCTCTGCGAATCAAGCCCAGGAAATCAATTCTTTTTGCTTTAGCAAATGAAAAGCGATGGGTGTGCTGCAGCCCTGCAGCCTCAGGCACGGCTCCCAGAGAGGGCTGGGAGCTGAAGGGTGGGATTCCCGGGCACTGAGTGTCCTACCCCTGGATTTAAGGCCAGGCTTGAGAAGGGACACCTGCATCTGGCCGCTGACCCTGGTGGTGGCATGGTGAGTGTGCAACAGGGCTACTCCTGGGTTAGCTGTGATGAAGTGTTCCCAGCCTCAGCGCAGCTGGAGCAGAGGGGAGCCTGGCCTGCAGAGAGCTGTGCCAGCTCCTTCCCTCTGGCCACACCACGCTGTGGATCAGGTAGAGGCTTGGGCAGGATGTCCCAGTGCCTCAAAAGATGCTGCCCTCTGCTAGGAGGTCTGACAGGGGAGGTAGGCAGGGCAGGTGGTGTCTGGCTGCAGCTGGGGAAGGCAGCGTGTCCCCAGGGGCCTCCACATCACACTGGGGCAGACCTGGGTTCCCAGACATAAACAGAAGCTGAAACATGAGCCCAACTTCCCCAGCCACTGCCACCACCACCCAGCTCTGCCTCTGCCCTAGCACCCACAGCCCTCCTGGCCACTGCACCGACCTGGGGCACCATCCCCAGGGAGGAGGTGAGAAGGGGGACACACACAGGGATGTGGATGAGGATGCTCACAGATAGGTGGCCATGGAGGGCAGGAGCCACCCAGCCACTTCTACAAGGCTGAAATCTGCTCTGGGGAGAAGTGGGGAAGTTTGGGGCACAGGTTCCAGCCAGACACAGCTTCAGGGGATCAGCATGGGCAAGGGGACAAACTGCCATACGTTATACAGATGGTCCCAGGGCCTCCACCAAAGGAGGGCCAGCTGCCAGGGGAAGCCAGAAGCAGCAGGGACAAGGGTAGCTGCTGGCTTAATATGTACAGAAGATCATTTCCCAAAGCTTGTCTAGCACTGGGAGCAGAGGATGGAGCCCCTGCTACGGCTGCACGTTCAACCAGGAGGAGGGTGTAGCGCTGGAGCTGGGCTTCACGTGCAGCTCTGTGGTTTCCTGGGACGTGGGTCAGGCAGCAAACTCAGCTTCCAGCAGGGCCGGTGTCCATTTGGCCAGGAAAGAGCAGTGCTGAGCCTGATGGTTAATGATCTGAGTGCTGGGCTCTTCTGTAGAAAGAAACACTCCCATCCTCTGCAGTTCCCAGGGCTCTGACTCTCAGGGGCAGGAAGCGTCCCTCTGCCACCCTTTCCAAGATGTGAAGCTCCTGAAGGTCTGGGGGTGCTTGACAGCCAGGTTCCCACCTGCTTTTAGCTTCCAGGCCTGAGCCTTGCAAACAGGAGCCCTGTGGTGGTCACCCCTCAGCCCAGCAGTGCACAGCAGGAAGGCAGAGCGCTGGCAGGAGCATCGGAGGCACCCGAGGGATGAGGGAGGAGGGTGGGAAGGGGCAGCTCACCCCCCAGCCCCTGGCAGCTCCTGGCACAGAGCTCACCCTAAAACACAAGCTTTGGGGATGCCCTGTAACCTCATTGTAAGGCAGTTATTACTGGTTTGGCTTTGTTATTAAACTGGTTGTAAGCACTGGGAGCCCGTCCCGGAGCAGCACCCCGCTGTGCTGGGTGCTGTATAAACAGGGCTTGCGGCTACGGTGAAGGTTGGGTCAAGGGTGCTGAGGCAGCTCCAGCTTCTGGAGGGGCTCGGTCCCCATCTCGGGGCTCACAGCCCAGCGGGGATGGGAAAATGAGCAAGTGAGAGCTGCAACGGCTGGAAGGCAGCTGGAGGAGACCGAGGGACCCAAGGGGGGGTGCTGCAGTGGGGGAGGG
>VZTU01003603.1:3138-39652 GCA_013400835.1 Zapornia atra | reverse complement strand
GCTGCTCTCAATTCCTTCATCCCACAGCCTGTATTGATAACTAGGGTTGCTCCTAGCCATATTCAGGACTTTGTACTTGGCCTTGTTGAACCTTACGAGGTTCATATGGGCCCACTTCTTGATTCTGTCCTGGTCCCTCTGGACACATCCCATCTCTCAACCATACCACTCAACTTGCTGAGGGTGCACTCGACCCCACAGTCTGTGTCATTGTTGGAGATACTATTAACAGATCTGGTCCCTGTACACAACCCTGAGGGACACAATTTGTCACTGATCTCCATCTGGACACTGGTCCATCAACCATCCAATCAAATCCTCTTACACCAAACAGTCCACCCATCAAATCTACTGTTCTCCGATTAAAAGATTTTGTGGAGAACCATGTCAAAGGCCTTACAGAATCCCAGATAGATGACATCCATAGCTCCTCCCTTGTCCACTGGTAGTCATTCCATCAGAGAAAGCCATTAAGTTGGTCAGGTAAGCTTTGCCCTTTGCGAAGCCATGCTGAATTTGTTCCTATATACACTTTAAGTACAATATCAGCATGTTCCCTATGCATATTAAAAAGTTTCAGGACTCCTTTCTGCCAGGCAGTCATTACAGCTGCATCGTTTTTAGTAAATTAAATGTATCTTGTTGACTTGGAGGCCAACTGATATGAAATACTCTCTTTTCAGACTCTTAAATCACCTTGCCTTTCAAAACACTGTAGTTGCATCCAGACCACCTACTGGGACTGGTCCCATCTGCAAGCTCGAGATTTGCATCCTGATCTTCAGGAGTTTGGGAGAGTAATTGGTTAACTTGGACCAAAACTGTGTCAGAACATTCCAGCAATTCAGCAGTATAGGCAAATGGGTTCCAGTGGCAAAGAATGTTCCTAGATGGTTTGATTTACAAGCATGGATGTTAACTACTACATGTAATAGTTTCAGACTGTAAAGGTTTAGTGACCTAGTGAGCAGCTGAGTAATATGTGATGTGGTTTAAATCACACTGATGTGCACTTTTCCCATTGCCATTGCCTGTTGCCTTTAAAATGGCGTGGCGTCCCGGTTCAGGTACAGCACGACGGCCACGTCCAGGCCGTTCGGACCATCAGCTCACAGACACCAATGTGGTGGATGGCAAATGGCATTTATTGGCGGGCAGACACAGGCTTATATAGGTATGGTTTTACCACGTGACTTCCGTCTGCTTCTGTCGTAAACCAAACGCTATAGCCTGTCAGGAGAGGGGGCCCTACCTCTCCGTACAACGCGGCATCTTCCAATCGCCAAACCCTAGCTACGGTAACACAACACCTACTGACCACCAAGCTGACTGCAACAATTGCCTTCTCTCTTAAATTCTACAATAACTTTAGGTTCTTAGATAAAGGAAATTAGTATTTTCCATTTCCTACCTTCAACATGAATCAGATTGACTACTCTTACTGGCACATTTAGAGAAAAAAATATGGCACCTAAATTTTTTTGTGTACTTTCTTTCACATTTTAATGGGTGTGAACGACTGTAACTATCCATGATGTTTCCTAATCTATTAGTAAGTATATTGTGAAATGTTTTGTTTTCATCGTCATCTCAGTAGCTAAGCACTGTATGATAATCTGCTAAATTTTTACTGAGAAACAAAATAAAACCTCCGAGTTTTGGCAGTACTTTTTGAAGAAAGTTTGTCCATTAACAAAGTTCATATTAAGTAATGGTATAATACCAGGTATCATGTTCATCTTACAGGGAATATTGCTGTAAAAAAATTCAATTCTAGGCCAGTCATTCTGGAAGATCTGTAATGGAAAAAAACTACAACTTTAAAAAAAGTAATTTTTCCAAATCAAGAGATGCAGGATTCCATCACAGCATCGATAACCACTTTAAAAACATGAAATTGTAATTTACTGATGTAGTTTATGAATTTTTTAGACATGCAGAGACAGGAATCTCTGTGCTGAAAAGTTAATGCTGTAAGCAAGCAACTGTTAATTGAGAGATTAACTGATAGGGATCAGAGTCCTTTCCTTTTCATGATTTTGCTATTCTAGCTGTTTCTTGTTTATGGTTTTGAAACTGATTTTTATTTAGGGAAATTATCTTCAAACTGTATACATTGTTATACAAATGTAATTTGTTTTTATGTTTCTTTTTCACTAAAAAATACTTTAAAGCCATGTGGATTTTGCTGCGTTATGAAGTTAGGCCTGCTCCTTTACCACAATGAAGACTTCTTGAGTTGTGTCCAATCCTTACCTTCTTTGCTCCTGTGTGTTTAGAGAATTTCTCTTTAGCACCTACACCGCTGTATTTTAATTAGAATTTATTTTCCTTTGGTCTGGGGCTGCAGCCTGTCTCACAGCTGTCCTTTTGAGTGAGCTTCAGGGCATATTCTGTCACAACCTAATGGAAGCTTCCATTAAGTTGGATTTTGCGTGAACAGAATTCACTAATTCTTGCAGTCTGATGCTGTGGTCCTTTCTGTCTCTTCAGAAAGCTAGTTTGTATCTGTTGGTGCATCCCAAACTAACGTGCTCCGGTTTCACCATTGTTCACATGTAAAATTCTTGTTTCCTAAGAACAGTCTTCTAACTTAATACTTCGGGTAATTTTCTCCGAACATATATAGCTGACTGCATTGTTTCCAGTGTCCAAGCAAACACCACCTCCTTTTCATCCCCATCCCCCTTTGTCCTTTACAAAGAAGCTATATTTTTTTTATAGAAATACATATTAATTATCCTACTGATTCTCTGCTATACCAGTTAATAACAGGTTGATTGCACTGTCTGTACTTCTCAGAGATGGCCAGCGATAGGACAAGGGGCAGTGAGTGCAAGCTGGAGCATAGGAGTCTCCATAAGGAGAAACTTTTTCACTATGAGGGTCAGGGAGCACTGGGACAGGCTGCCCAGGGAGGCTGTGGAGTCTCCTACACTGAAGACATTCAAAACCTGCCTGGATGTATTCCTGTGCAATTTAGTCCAGATGATCCTGTTCTGGCAGGGGATTGGACTAGATGATCTCTCAATATCCCTTCCAACTCCTAACGTTCTGTGACTATATGAATAGATATAGGAGAGGCTTGGTGATGTTTGCTTGGACACTTGCTGTGGAGTATGTAATTCAGTGGGAGACATGCTGAAATTTCTGAATAGTTTTTAAAGGAAATAAGAACACAATTATTGTGGTGAGGGCCCAGCAAACACAATTAACCTATAAAGATTAAGAAGAAAAAGCTTCTAATGGGCAACATGTAGAATCACCTAGCACTGATAGTGATGCTGAAGGATTTTGACCATTCAGATAACTTTAGGTGAGACAAATAGAGCAATATAAACCCATCAGATTCCAAATAATCACACTTCAGCTCTGAAAAATAATATGTCATTTTTTTTACAGGAGGTAAGTCTAAGAAAAGACTGAAGAAAACCAGGTATCACCTCAAGTACAGCATACTTTTTGTACTACTACACACTCCTCCAGTGCAGCGTGTATACAGTGTAGAGAGTAACAGCCCAAATAAATCGTTAAGTCATTGCTTGACCTCCAATATAAGAAGCAAGCACAAAGAAAGTAGAAGCTAGGTCAAATGGCAACAGTTAAGTAGGAGAAAGTTGTATAAATCAGCAACAAACTGAGAAAAATACAGAATACTTGGAGCACTCAAAATAAAGGAAACCACTGATTCATTGGCTAAAAAAAGTTAAAGGCTGTGTCTATACCAGTATGTAAAATCATAGAACCACAGAATAACCTGAGCTGGAAGGGACCCATAAGGATCATCGAGTTCAACTCCTGGTTCCACATAGGACCAGCCAAGTCAGAGCTAATGTGCTAACTGTTTAGTAGTATGGACAGATTCATACTACTGCTTAAGCTTGTGCCATGGCTTTGTTAACTATAGTAAATATTGCTAGTGAGTTCTTTTCGCATTTTACTGTAGAATATATTTATTTTCCTTACAGAGACTGTTCATGCCCTGTCTATCCTTCCCTCAAGGAACCAGGCCTTGAACACTGCCAGGGAGGGGAAGCCACAGCCTGTGCCAGTGCCTCACCACTCTTCCTTCAGCTTAAGGTCAATACCTCTTGTCCTGCCACAAGAGAATGTGACATTCCCTTCTAAACAGTCCTTCTCCAGCTTTCATGTAGCCCCTTCAGGTACTGGAATGCTGCTCTAAGGCCTCCCCAGAGCATTCTCTAAACAAGCCCAACTCTCTCAGCCTGTCTTCACAGGTGCTCCAGTGCTCTGGTCATCTTTGTGTCCCTCCTCTGTACACACTCCAACAGGTCCACCTATTTCTTATGTTGGAGACCCCAGCGCTGGATGCAGTACTCCAGGTGGGGTCTCATCAGGGCAGAGACAATCACCTTTGTTGGCCTGCTGGTCACGTTTCTTTTGATGCAGCCCAGGATACGGTTGGATATGGTTGGCCTTCTCAGCTGGAAGCACACATTGCTGGATCTTGTTGAGCTTGGCTTCCTGGGTTTAGTCCCTGTTTAAAGTCTTTGAATAGGAATGAATTTTCCTCAACTTATAAACAGCATAGGCTTTTAGTTTTAGTTTATAGTTTTTTAGTTTTTAGCTTTTAGTTTTTTAGTTTTCTTACAGCTCATGATTATCAGCTTTCTCAATGAGATCTGGAACAGTGGCAAATGTGAAATATGTCTCTGGTACAGCAAGAGAAGTAAGAGAAATATTAAGAGAATTTCAGTTCTCCAAAAAGTGAAAAGGCCGAAGATTTTAATTAGCCTTCTTTGAAGAAGTCAGTCTCAATGAACTGCTGAATGCTGTTAATACCAAAAGGGAGAGCTAGTGGAATCTGTTTAATTTTGAAGGACAAAAATAGAAAAATGCAAACGAACTACTTCCTTATAAACATCCATAGGGGAACAAGCAGATGAGTAATTAACAGCTCTGTCATGAACAAATGAGGTCAAAGCAGTTTGGCCTATTTGTCAGATACCAGACCTCACAGAGAAAAAGTAAATATTAGGTATCTTGGTTTAATAAGGCTTTCAATGCTGTATCGCATGACATTCTCATAAGCTAGCAGGGAAACATGGTCAAGATTAATTTATGTTAATATGAAAACAAAACTAGTTTGAAAATCAAACCAGAGGGAGTTCTCAAGGGTTCAACATCAAAAGTTTCTATCAAGTGGAGTTCTATATGTGTGTCTTGTATCCAGTACGAGTCAGGATTTTTATTAGCATACTTAAACATTTATTTAATAAGCAAACAAATGAAAATAAATTGGTTTGGTGGAGCTGCAATGACAAATGATCAAAAATAGCCTTTAAAAATTTAAATTATGTTGTAAAATAGTAAGAGACAACAAAAAAAGAAAGGATGGAAACATTGATTTAGGTAGGAAAAAGTAACCACACTGTAAGAAGATGGGGAACAACTAAATACTAATTCTACAAAAATGAAAGGATCTGTAGAATACGGCAGATCACAAGCTGAGTAAGCGTTAAGCCTTTTGAATACTGTTTGATGTGTTTCTAGTATCTGGATATGAAATTTATGTGCACACTGAAACTGTACTTTCTTTGCAGAAGGTGGACTCTGTTTGACCATATATTTCAGTTATTCTTTGCAGATAAGCATATTTTATCTGAGTTAGGCATATGGCTATTTTCTGGTTTAATCATTTGTGAGAAGGACAAGTATCATGTCAGATAGAGAGCAGAGTACAGTTCAGAAAATGTGTGTTCTTCATTCTACTCTTCAGCAATGGTAATAACTAAATTGAAGTATTTAATTCATTCTCGGGATGTTTTGCTTCAAGAAGAGGGAGAATAATTTCAGAGAATCTGAGAGAAAGCAGAAAGCTTTCCCAGAAATCCAGAGAAAGCTATGACAAGGGGAAAAAACTTTAAATCTGTGATCTTGAGAAACAGGAGAATGAGAATAGCAGGATATAATAACAATTTTCAAATACTTAAAAGCCACTGCAGAAAAGAAGCAGGTTAATCTGTTCTCTGTGGTACACAGAGCAAATACTCCTAGTTCCAAATAACAGAACAGGTGATTTAGGTGAGAGATTAGGAGGACTTTGATGTAAAAGTTAAGGAGATGTTATGGACAAGACAGCTTTTTTTAGAAGATTTCTAGTTTTTTGGCAGATTGTGGGAGTCCATCACTGAATCATTAAGAGTGGGTTACAAAAATGTGTTTTAGGAATGAGAAATTGCTTTGGTATTGGATATAGAGCAGTTGCTACGAGGGCTGCTCCTGACCTATTTCGCAGTGATTCTTAGGGTAAAGGTCCACATCCAACAGCAGCACTGGCATAAGACCTTCCTGGTTTTCAGTACTTGACAGTATATAGTGTTTTCATTCGGTCTTCATTTCCATACATTAAATTACACTTTCTTTAGTTATCCTTCATAGATTAAGAAGAACACCTCGATGTTTCAAGTCACTGTGCGTTGCCTATCTTTTGTTTTGACACAACTGACTGTGGAGTGAGACGGTGAACTGAATTGAGCAACTAACAAAATCTTTCGTTGCAGAAGGTCTGATCAAATGCGTGAGTTGTTTTCAGGTGGACAACTATGATCCTGCCATGGTTTAACCCCAGCTGGTAACCAAGCACCAAGCGGCTGCTCTCTCACCCTTCTCCCTCCCCAAATGTGTGTGTGGGAGAGGGGGGGAGAGAATAGTAAAAAAACACCAACTCATGGATTGAGATTAAGACAGTGTAATAGAATAAGAAAGGAAGATAGTGATAATAACAACAACAATGGAAAGTAAACCAAGCTCATGCCCAGTCTGTTACTGAGCAGTGATCCTGCCTTCCAACTCGCTTCCCTGGTTATATCTGGATCACAGCGTTACCTGTAACGGAACGTCCCTCTGGCCAGGCTGGATCAGCCATCCTGGCTGTGCTCTCCCAGCTTCTTGTGCCCCTGGCAGGGCAAGGGAAGCTGAAAGGTCCCTGGCTTAGTGTAGGCACTGCAACTGTCCAGCAAGAGCTGAAACCTCAGTGTGTTATCCACACACATTAGGGTCCAATACTGAATCCAAAGCACAGCACTGTACCAGCTACTACAAATAAAATTCTCTCAGCTGAAACCAGGAAGAGTTCCCAGATCCAGTTCACAATAGAACCTGCAAAATAAGTAAGCAGATGTCACTTGGGAGTCATCAGAGCAGAAGAAGCTAGCAATGTAGGTTTTGATGAAAGGCATTAAAATAAGCAGTGTCAACATGAAAATGTACATGGATCAGTAGTGTCAGGGGTCACCATTCTGCTAAGTGTCATCATTTAACTAGCAGCTGCTTGCTCACTTCTCCCTAGTGCAATGGGGGAAAGAATCAGAAGGGTAAAAGTGAGAAGTGTCATGAGTTGGGATAAAGACAACTCAAGTAGGTAAAGCAAAAGCCACACACACAAGTAAAGCAAACCAAGGAATTAATTCCCCACTTCCCACAGGCAGTCAGGTGTTCAGCCATCCCCAGGAAAGCAGGGCTCCATCGCACCTAATGGTGACTTGGGAAGACAAACAGCATCACTCTGAATGTCCTCCCCTTCCTTCTTCCTCCCCCCAGCACTGTATGCTGAGCATGACGCTGTATAGTTTGGGATATCCCTTGGCTCAGTTGGGGTCAGGTGTTTCTGCTGTATCTCCTCCCAGCTCCTTGTGTCCCCCCAGCCTACTCACTGGTGGGGTGGTGTGAGGAGCAGAAAAGGCCTTGGCTCTGCCTGAACGCTGCTCAGCAGTGACGAAACCATCTCTGTGTTATCAATACTGTTTCCAGCACTGATCTCAAACACAGCCCCATGATGAAGAAAATTAACTCTACTGCAGACAAAACCAGCAAGCACACCAAACCATTAAAAAAATTCCATGTATGCACTTCCATATACTAGCTATCATGCACCTTTCATTGCTGTTCTGAAAAGGTATAAGTTAATTTTTATCCTAAGGATGTCACAAACATCATCAACTTTGAGCCACAATGGGATTGAAATTTCATCTCTGGGCCATACTGGAGAATCAGCTGTTAGTACTTTTTGATAGGCTAGACTAGACAAAGATAGTTCATTTGGAATGGACTCAGGACAATCACCTAGCCTAACTGTCTGACCACCTCAGCACTGACCAAAAGTTAAACGTGTGGTTAAAGGCATTGTCCATAATGCCTCACACACTGACAGGCTTGGGCCATCAATCTCTCTGGGAATGTATGACCCACTCTGGGTAAAGAAATGCTTCCTCACATCTGGTCTGAACTTCCCCTGGTACAGCTCTGAACCATTCCCATGTGTCCTATCACTGAATCCCAAGGAGAAAGCCCAGCACCTCCCTCTCCATGTCCCCTCCTCAGGAAGCTGCAGAGAGCCAGAAGATCACCCCTCAGCCTCCTTCTCTCCCAGCTAGACAAGCCCAGAGTCCTTGGCCGCTCCCCACAGGTCATTCCTTCCAGCCCCCTCACAGCTTTGTTCTCTCCTCTGGACACATTCAAGGACCTTCATGTCCTTCTTGAAAGCTGGGGCGTTGCACTGCACCCATCACTCCAGGTGAGGCAGCACCACCGCTGCTTACAGTGAGACAATCCCCACTTTTGGCCAGCTGGTTCTGCTGTGTTTGATGCCCCCAGGATGGGGTTTGCCCTCTGGGGTGCCAGAGCACAGACCTTGGCTGCTGCCCAGATCCCCTTCTGCAGGGCAGCTCTCCTGCTGCTCCTCTCCCACTCTACACTTGTGCCAACATTACTCCATCCCAGGTGCAGAATCTGGCATTTGTTCTGGAAAAATTTCATTCCACTGATGATTGCCCAATGCTCCAATCTAGATAGATTTCTCTGTCTTTTTAAAGAAATGCACCCCTGCTTCCTAATTTCTCCAGCAGCCATTTGCTCCAACCACCTTCCTCTGGATGGGAATAACTGTTGATGTTTGGAAAAAAATAGAAAGAATACATTTGTATTAGAATATTGTTACAAGGAATCTTTACTTTCTTAAAACACCAGCCAATAGGTGGTCATCTAACGCATATAAACTACACTTACCTGTTAGCAGTAATTGATGCTTAGGGTGGGGGGGGGGAAGAAAAACAGCCTATACTTACTGAATATCAACCATGTTTTTATAGCTGAAATACAATCTTGATTCAGATACTTGAGGTAAAACACTAAAAATTATTCAAAACTTAGGAATTTTCTACCATTTCAAAGCTACAGACTTGCAAAGACAATACAGATACATAACACAGATCAAGTGTGATCAATCATACTTAATTTTTAGTTGGCATGAAACTAAGCCTAGTAAAAGAGAACATGTATTGACACCAAATACAGAAATAGCATCCTTGAGACTGACTAGATCTGTATCTTATTCCTTCATAGTTTGGGCAACATGAGTTGTTACACCGTGATTCACGTCTGGTGTTATGGTATATTATTACTGTAATCAAATGACTATTTTTTAATTTAAAAAATTGATCCTATTTTTAAACCTTTAAAAATTAAACTGAATTAATCATAATTCATGTAAAAAGGCACTGTGTGGAGTCTTCTAAATGATGCTAAATGATTGACTGAAAAATAGTATATTAAATACTCACTTTAGACAGCCTGAGCAGGAAATAGCAAAACAATGAGCAGAATTTATGGGAGAAAATGCAACACTTATCAAAATAATCAACTGACAACATTGTTGTTAGGAAAAAAAAATTGCATTTTAAAAAAGCAAATACAGAAGAAAGGAGAAGGACAGTAAAAAAAAAATTTGTATTTCTTTCTACATTTTTTAAATATCTAGAACAATGTACTTTGATTGAGAGATACTGCAGTCTAGTCTACCAGGATGAAAATGAACTAATAATAAGGATATTTTCCAAGGCTTTATTTCTGTAAGGCATTTTAAATAAATGTCTACAGAAAATGAATGCATATATTTAATCCACAATGAATGAGAGCAGTTCTTTTATATACTTAAAAAGTTGGATTCTCCATGAATTGCATTTCATTTGCATATTACACTTGTAATGACAGACTTTAAAACTGAAGTAGACTTGTAAATACTTTGCTATGCCTATGAATGAGGTACACAGATATGTAGACTAAGTATTGGGTGCAATATTGTGCACTGTAAGTTAAGATAAACATCTGCAACTCTGGTTGTTGCATCACAGCAAAAGGCAGGCTTTTTCAAGAATAGTGGGAAAAAATCATCTTCAGAATTGCTTGCAAATACAGAATCTCTATTGTTAGACGACTTTGAGGACAGGTTAGAGAAATGAGAAATATTTTTTATAAATAACTTTGGTACACTTGATTATACGTTAGAACTGAAAAGTGATTTAAAGGGACAGCAGATTATCAACTGTGCTCTGTGCTTAATTGAAAAACCCCATTTCACAAGGGTGGTTTTGCTTTAAAAAGCAACAAGCAAACAGAATTCTCCAGAAGCTTGGTAGCTCCTGATTCCTCCCACCAGGTGATTTGACCTATACCTTAGATCTCCCTTTTCAAGAGCATTTCCTGTACCTTCTATGTACGTGAAGAAGGCAACTGCTTTCATACATCATGAATTTCATTTGATCAACTCTCTGCTAATGAAGTTGTGTGGGTATGTCAAACGCTGCACATCTGTTGTAAAGGTTCCTCAAAGGAGGAAACCTACCACAAAACCACGTCCATATCTTGGTTCTTTGTCTCCATTTACTTATTTGTACATACCAGCAAACTAATAATAAGGGTTTTGCTAAGAAGCCAATACTTCAGTTTTCTACAGCTATAGCTCCTTCTGCAGCGAACAGCTTATCTTTGTAAGAAAGCTTCTGATTGCACAATAATGAAAGATTATGTATAACTGGAAAAGCAACATAACCTAGCTTAGACAGGCATTGAAGAGTGAAACTTGAGATGCCAAACTATATTTGAAAACATGAATATGTCCCTACATAACTATAAGTCATTTTCTTCTGCCATTTCAACATACATAAGATGAAAATCTCTCCTCTTGTCTGTGCAACAGAGCCTTTGAAATGGAGGCTGAGGTATTAGATGTTCAGCTCTGCCATCCTAAAGTGAAAAGCTATAAAAAGAGATTTACAAAAAGAAATAAGAAATATTCTCAAGGAAATAATCATTACAAAAAAAAAAAAAAATCCAACAAAGGTCTTATTTTGTAAAAAGGTCTTATTTTGTAACAATAAACTACGGTCTTGGAAACCTAAATAGTCCATGTAATGATAAGACACTGCTTTGAGCTACTACCATAGAAATTCTATAATGTTTATGTGCATATTCCCATCAGGTATTAAGCACCTAAACTCTCTTCAGATAATTTGATCTGGCCTTATATGGTTCAACTTATTGTCCCTGAACACCTGGGAATTCTCTTCCCAGCTGCCATACTCCCTGAATGGAATACTATCAGCTGTATTCTTGCCTAGGCTAGGACTTAAGAACCTGAAGCTCATTTAAATCAAGACAAGGAGTGTGGCCATCTACTTTCCACCATCCTGATGTGTAACTGCTTACCCTCTGCACCAGAAGTTCCTTCAGCATGTAGCTCTGTATGCCCAAACATATTCAGGCTGTTTGTTCTGCAAATTGATGATCTTTGGTAAATTTTTATTCTGTAAGGAATATGCAGTACCTGTAGCTCAAGTGGAAGACAATACAGCGTTCTTGACCCTATTTCCAGAGCTGGTTTTACTTTCTGGCCATCTAGTGGTGGTCCCATGTTAAGTACTTCCATCAGTGACCTGGATGATGATGCATCAGCATTAGCAAATTTACAAAAGGTAGTAAATTAGGGGATGAGGTCAGGCTGAAAGGACAAGTGGCAGAGTTTCAGCCCAGAGAATACTTAAGAAACTCAAGGTATGGGCCAAATGTAGGCTCTTGTAGATCTGCATCTTAGATGGAAAAGGCTCATGCATCAGGACAGGCTGGGAACCAGCTGGCAGGGTAGCAACCCTCTTGAAAAGGGTTTGGGGATTTACAAGGGATGCCAGGTTGAATATGAGCCAACAATGCACTCTTACTGTAAAACAGGCAAGCATACAATGCGCTCTTCCACGGAGAGGTTAGGTAGCTGCAGCTGTAGTGCTGGGTTTCCCAGTACAAGGTAAATGTTAACGAACTGGAGCAGAGTGCCCCTTGTATGGTTAGTGGGTTGGAGCTTACAATGCACAGGGACAGGCCAAGGGGACACAGTTTGTTTAACCTGAAGAAGAGAACATTAATAAAGGATCTAGTTGCGTTCTTTAACTACTTAAAACGCCAGACTCATCCAAAAAGTGTATGGTCTGAGAAGGCAGTGGTCAGAAGATGCAACAAAGGAAATTTGGATTGGACATGAGGAAAAAGTAGAGACTGGTTAAACACCTAATTGGGCTGTGGAAACCTCTGTCTTTTCAATTCTCAAAAGTGCTTCTCTTCATTGAGTCATGAGAATTCAGGGACTTAGACTCTTATCATTCCCTTCCTAGGGTCAGAATGAGGACTTTAGATTTTATTAGAGAAGCCATACCTCAAATGGGTGCTTAAATCAAGCAGAGTATGTTTGTCCTTAAGGGACTATAGCAATCATTTGATTTGAAGAAATTCCTTTTGCTGCATTTACACTTTATGTTCTGTGCACTCCATTTTCTGTAATTTTGTGATGGTAGCTCCTTACTCTTTTCTAGGAATACTTACATGAGAAACAGATTGAATAGACAAAATTAGCATTATTTTTTCTATTTGCTTCTGAGAGCGATTCATAAATAATCTTACAAGGCTTTGTATTTTTAATGATTCTGCCCAGAATTTTTAAAGTATTTATGGACGTTTTTTTCAAATATGTAGTTCTATTGAAAAAGCCATTTATTGTTATAAGAACAAGGCATGTACAATCAATAAAAATTCTTATTTTAGATTAAAGAACACAATAAAATATAAAAACAGCTGCTGTCCCTGCAGATAGGCAGTCTTGCTGGGATATTAATGCTCAGCTACCAGAAAAACAAACATAATTTATATCGAAGTTCTACTTGTCAGAGTGCTTTGAGTGTACATTATATTGTTTATTTGCCATGTGTTTTATTTTTCATATTGCTTTCCATGGAAGTTTTTCTAATTATTGCGCTGTGTCCCATAAATGGATTGAGCAAATTATGTGAAGTTACTGGTTTTCCAGTCTCCAGAATCTGTCTCTTCAGGTTGTATCTTTGTACAGTTCCATGTGTTCCTTCTTTTCAGTCAGTGGTTTGTAAGAAATTGTCACAGCCATTTTTACTGCTAGTTTTCAACTGTCTGCCCCTCTCTGCAGAATTCGGGTTTTTATATTAATACGCAGAAACAAGTTTCTAAACAAAGTAGAGGTAACACACTAATAAGATATCCTTCCAGTTTTGATCTACCACAATAGAACAGCATCAGTTAAAAACATAAATTAGACACCGCAACTAATATTTTGTTGTTAACAAGCTATCACATTCAAAACTTGATTGAATCTTAGAAAGAAAAGTTAGTAATTACCAAGGAGAGAGACAATTATCATCAGTATGGACAGGTTTCTTCTTGCAGTTATGCTCATCACTCACAGTGGACAAAGTGGAGGGCGGGGGGAGGAAAAAAACCCCAAAACACAACAAAGAAAGGGATAGCTAAGGGAAGATTAATTCTTAGTAATTATGTCAGTATTAAACTGTATAACTGGATCGGTGAGAACGCTTTTAGCATGCTGATGGTGCTTGTATGATTTCTTCTAATTAAAAAGTATGGTTCTGGTCAAAAGGTGAATCAGTCCCTTCGTATAATCTGGAACAGCAGTTTTTTTGAGGGGTTGAAAATAATTAAGTGGAAAAGTTGATATCCTTGATAAAAGGAAACTATTTACAAATGTCTTCTGTGGGATCTGGCTATTTCTTTCACTGGTTTCTGAAGGATCACGTAGTTAGTGATTACAGATACTTATTCCTTCGGGTTCTCTGCATTTGAGAATGTCCACATATGGGAGTTGTCATTTCGTCATTTAAACTCGAAGTAGTGTCAGAAGAACAATCAGACTGGGTCAGATGAAAGGTATGTCTGGTTCACTATCTCTTCTCCAACCATGACCAAGAAGTATTACATGGGAAAGAGAATCGTTTCAAGCAAGCATGTACTTCTGGTTTATAAAGTAGCACATTAATCATTCAAGCTAACACAAAACACAGCAGCTTTCTTCTTAAGGTAAAGAATACTCAATAGGCAATGAGATACTGCTCACCTACAACATCTGAGTATTCAGATGTTAGGACAGCAGTGTGATTCTTCTTGATCATGTAACATGATTTTGATTAGCAATATATTTTTGGTAAGTGAGCATTGTTTTTTATTTCATCATGGATTGAATACATTCTTAAGGGAGAGTTTTCTTCTAATATAGGTACATCTCAGCATGTGTTATATTAAATAATATATATGATACGACAGGGAAAACTCCTAATATAAAAAGGCAAAAGATTTTTCCAGTTTGTTGGACAGCACAGTTGCCAGAACTTGAAGGTAGAGCAGAGACCTGAGATTGTTCTGGAGCAAGGAATACTAAAGATTCAGGCACACTTCCAAAAAGGTCTTTGAGTAGCCATTCTACTGCAGTCAGGGTTGAATATGAATATCACTCAGGAGGCACTGCTCTTGGCCATAGGGCTTGCACTGGTGGCCATCAGTAGACTGGCACGGGCAAGTACATTAGGGCAAATCTAGAATCAAGCATTGTGTTTACTGTCTTTAAACAGCTGTATCTGCTTTACCATAATGGATAGGACAAATTCTTAGAAAATTTTTAGAGGCCAAGTTTAAGAGAGATTGTAAATAACTTGGAGATGAGTCCTTTGGAAGCCTGTTTTTATTACCACCTCTTTTTCCATTCGTCTTTCCAAACAACATGAGATTCTGTTGGACATACTGTGTTAATTAGATGTTTTGTGGAAATTCATTCTGTTTTAGAAATGTAAGTAGGCTTTTTGGAACAGTAAAAATATCCAATAAGAAATTACTCATTTTATGGTAGAGTAACTTTAGTTATATCTCAAAAAGATCAGTTAATCTCTAACAGGGTTAGCTGGTCTGTCACTAACAGTACAGAGAGAGTATCTTTCTGCATAAATGCTACTTTTGTGTTCATGGCAGCATAGTTTAATAGATAGTTCTTACCCCAGTATTTGTATAAGTGCATCTCTCATCAACCAGGCTTCTGTGATACAGAACTATTTTTATCATTTGAACACCAAAAAAATTCAGTCCGGATGATTTTCATCTTTATTTCATGAATGTTCCCATGAGAAGAAAACCTATTTGTAGACAATTGGTGTGTTTTTCCTTTGCTCTGCATGGCTAAATTGGAGGAAAAGATAGAGGTTTTGACACAGAAATGTAAGAAATAATGAACTGGAATAAAAATGTGGTCTCCACTTCTTCCATCATGTTCCAGTTCTGCTTTAATAATAACCATGATTAAACTGTGTGCCAACTGTGAGAGAATGAGAGACTTGGGGAAGGCATCCATGAAAGCTATGGGTTTGCTGCAAATTCACAATTAAAATAGACACAGACATTTCACAAATCTCTTTAGGATGTAGTCAAGTGATCAAGCGTGGCTTAATGATGGAGGAAGGTGCCATGTCATACAATGATTCCATCCAAGAAAAAAGTAATTATTTTATCAACAGATAAATTCAGGTGAACATGCTGGACTTGTACAGCATTTACAGGCATTTATAGGCCAAGTGGTAAAAGACTGCATTAGATAATGTTGTGCTTAGTATTCAGTCAGTATTAAAAATATGTCAAAGGATTTTTTTCTGATATTGGACATCATGTTGCATGGATGATTCCTGAAGAACAGCTCTCGGTGATGACAGGCATATTCCTTTCATTTTTATAAATACCAAAGATGTGCTTGTCACTTCAAAACAAAAATAAACGTACGGAAGCAACTTCTGTAAAACTAGAACAACTGGTTAATTAATTTTTTCATTAATTCTTTCAGGCTTTGTAGGATTTTCAGTATTCTTCAGCATGGTTAGAGCTAGTTAAGTCTTCACATTGTACCTCACTTAATAGGTGCCCAGTAATCTCTACTGTATCAGATGAGGAATTGCACTTGCTGCAGCCGTGAGCAAGTGTGGTAGATGGAGTACTTAATCTCTAGTTAAAGGACAACTTTCACACAAGATAAGAAGTGACCTCACTTCTGGCAGGAGTCCTGCCTGCCACAGCCGTGGGGCTGGGTCACCCCAGGAAAGTGAGCTCAGGACGAGGTAGTCCTCTCCCCACAACAGCTCCCGCTGCGCTGCCATTAGCTGCACCAGCACAGTCTCCAGGCTCCCCATGACTGCCTGGCTCCCAACGCCACATCTGCACACAGAGATCACACCGAGTGAGATCCCACTGTGTGACCATCCACCACATGTTAATGCAAAGATCATCAGCGTGTCTGAGGGTAAAAAATGATGGGGGATTTCTGTGGCAAGTGGCGATCTCACATATCCCAGAACAGGAGCGCAAGAATAAGGTGCCCAGAGTGCAGATGGACGGAGAGGTCTGGGGAATGGATACAGCAGCACAAGGCCCTGGCTGTCACAGTGATGGTGGTTTTGCTTGGAGAAATGCAAAGGATATGTGGAAAAGACTCACAAATGTAAAGGCTGGAAATGTGGTATGTACTGCGAACAGATCTCCATATAAATAAGGCTGGAAACGTGGTATGTATTGCGAACAAATCTCCAATATAAATAAGCATCAGTGGTTTTTGTCCATGACCAAAAATGGAGAAACAAGGAACTTTCTATCTGTTGATAGGAGGTGGATGCACAATGTTCTGGATTTGCTGTCACTTGGGGTTCTTCTGGGCAAATGAGAAGGCATGGCTTCAGCTGCCAGCCTGTCACAGGCCATTTTCAGCAAGTGTGGGCTGTAGCTCTGCTCAAATGGTAGTCACCATGGGCTACGGACATCCTGGTCCTAGGGTCCTTGCTGCCTACTCCTGGGGTGAACCTGCAGTGTGACGAGGAAAGAGGCAGGACTTTTGAGGCACATGGCTGATGTGAGAGTGAGTGGTCATGGAACCAGTCACTATCCTGTAAGTACATTTGCTCCAGAGACTCACACTTCAGTGATTTTGCTGCTGCTTTAGCTGAGGAGGTTGTGGTAAAGAAAGAAGGCAGTAAAAGAAGAATGTATGTTCTCTATAGTTCTCTGAATTGTCATGTCATTCCTATTTTATTTCATATATTCTTTCCTGCAAGTTTAAAACAAGAGGCTTGCCCTGTTTGTTTTTTCATTTCTTTTTTTTATTTGTTTGTTTGTTTGGGGTTTTTTGGTGGGGTTTTTTGGGTGGAGGGTAGTGGTGGTTGTGGAGGAAAGGTGGGGACAAACAGCCACAACCCCAACACAAACTGTTAATCTCCAAGGAAGGCCGGAGGTTTTTGTAGATAAAGGCTGTGGGAAAGGCAAAGACCGACTGCAGTTCCCTGTCGTATGCCCTTGGAGTCTCACTGCTTCACACACTCCTTTCAGAATTTTTCTCAGCTGTAAAGCCCTTTCCTATAACCCTACTGCTTCCTTTGGTCGGTTCCTCCAACTTGTACCTTCTTTCCTGCCTTCCTCCCAGTCCTATATGCTTGCAGTCATGACACTGCTTTTTCTGAGGGCTGTGAAATTCTGTTCTGACTAAATGCCAGAAGTCTGATGGAGCTACAATGCAGAATGGCTTCACTGAGGGTGAGGTTGTACCAATACAAAAGTCATTACATTATACAAAAGTCTTTACATTGAAAATAAAGTTAAGTCCTTGCTCTCTCAATTTTCTAAAACTTCCTTTCCATTAGTGATCTGTTAATGCCTGTAAGGACTGGTATTTGGAGTTTAATAGCTTATTTTAACATTTTCTAAACATACAAACTTTTCTAAATAAATCAATCTCTGGAAATTAAATTATTATGCTTCTAGACCAGCCACAGAAGAATCCTTCTTTGCAGACTATAGGGACGGCTTACAATGCTGACCTAAACCAGATTTCTAAAGTGGATACACCAGTTACATGACATAGGATTATTCAAATTAATAATACCTTTCAGGGACTGGCCAAGCTCTATTCTAGAAGTAGCTATGCTTTTTTATTTATTTTTTTTACCCTGTTGAAAGTCTGCTCCAATTTTAGGTTTATTGCCTGACTTTATGTTCTGTTTCTACCTGTTGTTTTTCCTGCAGCATTGTTCTTTAGCCTAAACAGCTACTGGACTTTTCCAGTGCTTACTCTCTTTTGTATTTATAGACATACATTATCTTTACAGGGACATGTAAGGGCCTGTTCCCTTTTCTGCCTCAACATTTACATTGCCACATTAAACCAGCCCAGTTCTGTCAGTCACTTTTTAACAAATAAGCTGTAGAGCCTTTACCTCTTCTTGGTGACCTTTTTTTTTTCACCTGTCCTAATTCGAAAGAATTTTTCTTGAATGTGGGTGACCTGTGTTCTGTGCATATGGGATCTTACTACTACCTTAAAATATTGTCCTTAATCCTGTGCCTAGGATCACAGTTGCCTTTCCTTGGCAGTATTCCACCAGAGACTGAGTGTGCTTGCACAGACTTGCCTGACTGGCTTGAATATTGCTAGTAGCGTAGCCACAGGCACACAGTACTCATTAAAACCTGAAAAAACTGACTCAAAATCCTGGGGAAATATTTAAGAACTATCTCACACGGCACTGCCTGCTGCCACAGTTACCACGGCTGCATTACGTCAGCTGGCTGTAAACTGGATAGCACAGGTATAAATGTCTGAAGCTGTCCTTGTTGCAGAGCACAGTGATAGTTTTTAACTCTCATCCGTCATCTCGTCTTTCACTAAACCATTAGAGATTAAGTTTTTGGTTTTGCAATGGACCAGATTCCAGACTGGTTTGGATAGGGGGAAAACGAACATGCATACCTTAACATGTTATGCTCCTCTTACAGAAATTACGGTAGTGATGGCTTGGACAGTACTTCTTGATTCACTTCCATTCTGAAAATCTCCTCCTTAGGCAGGATCCAACCTTTCTTGACTCCTGCTCCCCGTGTTTAGCGGAGGCAAGCAGATGCAGAAAGAAAACCACCAGCCACAGCCTGCTACCTTTTTTTTTTTCCCTTGACTGGTGAANCTGGTGAAATTCCTGTTAGGCTCTACCTTCTGGTCCTTTACTCGTTTGTGAGGTGATCGCATCTTTTCAAGCACAGGTTCCCTATTTACCAAGAGCAGTTTCATCCCTTTCCACACAGAGAGTGAGTGGTGGAATTTGCTCAGAGCTGGCAGAACGCTGTGAGCATGTGATCAATTTTAGGGCATACTTTTATGATACAATCAACTGAGTCTTTACTGCCAGCTATGCGTTCCGTTCCCCTATCGCCAGCGTTTGACCTCAGAGGCAGCCTGTTTAGAAATTTACAATAGGAGGGGAAAAAGGGAGGAATTGTATTCTACCAGTTTAGCTCTTTAAACCATTTTAACATGGAGTCAAAGGGGTAGTAACAGCAGCACATGATGGGTGGAAGGGAGCATCGCAGGTGGAGGTGCAGAGTGAAACTGCTCCTCTCAGCAGCATCTGGCAGTTAGCGTAGCCCAAACCATGCTGAAGAAACACACCTGAAGTTCTATAATCTCTCTGTGGATAGATTGCAAGGTACGTATGCCTTACTTGAAAATGTTTGCCTCTCTTGCCAAGAAACTGTTCATATGATTACTGATTGTTTGAAATGGTCTGCAGAATGTCTGCTTGGTCACAAGATGTGAGCAGCTCTGACCTTGATTGGAGAGACTTGACTCAAATAACAACTTAACATCCAGGCCGCAGAAGCCCCATTTCTTAGGAAAAACAATGTTCTTGCCGAGTCTTCTTGATTACAAGAATTTTTGCTATACATGCATGCATTTTATTTTTTTTTTTAGTCCACTGGCACAGATTCAGAAAAGATAAAAATGTGATTTAATGAGAGCATTAATAAGAATATGTAAAAATGTTGTCAGTTAAGTAGAGGATGATGACTTGCGAATAATTGAGTACATCCGTAAAATTCAAAGCTGTATTGCATAATCTGAGATCTTGTCCAATCTCAGGAGAAAGCCAATAAAATTTAAAAAAAAACAAACCACTTTTTTTTTCCATCTATCGAGTCAGCTTTTTGATGTAAAACCAGCACCTTTCATTCTGTCGCAAAACTGTTTTTCCCTCCTACTATTCTATAGTATAAAACGTGGGCTACTGGTGCACAGGGGGTATTATGGGTGCAATTTATGTTGAAGGGGTATTAGTTTTCCTGTAAAAATGAAAATCATAGAAGAAGTATTTAATGGGAGCCACAACAACCTGTGGCATGTGTAGTTGATGCTTAAAAATAATCCTTTTCTGCTGATGCATTCCTGTGCTCCAGAGTACACCTCTCACCTTTAAAGCTGTCACACTCCAAACGTTGCTTGCACTGAAGAGAATCACTGTTTTGCCTGGAGCAAGGAACATAAGTGTTGCAAAACAGACTCCTCCTCTAATGGGGAGAGCATGTACAAGTACACAGAGTTGTATTTCTCCTAGAGCTGCCAGGCAGAGTATTTTGCAGTCAGAGCTGTAAAACTTACAGGGTTTTTCTTTGTCTTTCTACTTTCGGGTCTTTTTTTTCCCCTCTTTCTTTCTGGATTTGTTTTGTGGTTTGGTTTTTGGGTTTTTTTAATATATGTGAAGCTCTTTCAAATGCTGGATTTTCACGTCGTTATTCAGGAAGCACTTATGAATTGACATGGGTCAACATACTTTTCGTTACTAAGCAAAAGTAAGTACTGCAGTTAAACCTGTTCCTACTGTATGTTTACCTGACTATAAAGGGTTCTGTGTGGTTGTGTAAAGGACAGAGTAGGCTGTAGCTCTATCAGCAGAAATAAAACACCAAAAAAGTAAAATCAGTTCAACTTAGTATGTTATGCTAAATATTGTCTGGATCACATTCTGAAAACACAACCCAAATGTTTTTACTTGTCAGTCAGTGGTCTCTCTTTTAAAATAATGAAATAATCCAGACACAGAGATGCCACTCCTTCTATATGTTTCTTTAAAATGACAGGGTTGTGTTTATTTTTTTTAAAGGATTACATTTGGTAATACATTTGGTAACACTAATCTCTTTATATTGCTGCTTTATATCATTTATGTTCACAAAATATACCTTATTTATGTCATTCATTAATGAAAATATTCTGGTTGAGGAAATAAACCTCCTGGAGCTCCTATAACTGCCACCGTAGCTCCGACTATCTCCTGTTCCCTAGCTGTTATTTTATCCTTCCTGTGTTACCCTCTCCTACATTTGCGTATACATTCACTAGTTACCAGATCCTGTTGCATGCTATTATCTCTAGAATTCTTCAGTGTTGGTATAGACTGGGAGTTGAAGGCTGAAGGGAAACACAGATCTCAGAGAGAAGGGGAAGAAAAGCTGGTAACTGAACTGGCGAGGAGTAAAGAAAACGTTGTGATTTGATCCTGAGAGCATCTTGTTAGCCAGTTTTCCCTGCATTCTGTTGAAACGCTGTACCGTGACCAGCTGTAATATTTTTACTATTCCAACAGTAATTTGCGAATTCATTAATAGTCTGGGAATGAACACAGTTTCCTTTGCTGTGAGTACCCTCTAGAGAGCGCAGCAGCCTGCAAGACAGCGTATGGATTCTCTGTCTGCATTTCCAGCATAAGCTTTCTGCTGCAGAAATGCTTGCTGCAGCTATCAGTCTTTTCTTCTTTTAAGAGTTGGCTTGCTATTACAGAGCTGAACTGGGCGCTCCCTTCCCCAAGGCAGGCAGATGGATTGCCCGGGCAGTGAACAGGCTTAAGCAACAAGTAATGCTTGAATGTCAGTGCAGTGAACGCAGCCATTTACCATAAACACTCTTCATGGCACTGACGGTCTGTAGACAGTCTGGGGTGTGAGTGTACATCAGTTGATGAAGTACAGCTTAGTCAAAGACTGACACAAGGACTAACACAGACCCTCATTTGGCATGGAGTTGGCAGATCTTAAGGGAAGGGCAAGTAGTGTACCGGCAGTGAGGAGTAAAAACTGGTGGGTAATCCCAGCATTTTTTTAGTTGTTAAAATTGAAATGGAAATCTGCTGGAATAGATTTTCTTGTGAAAGATGTGATGTTTTGAGAGGGCAATGTTCTCCGGTGGACTGAGCAGAGAAGTAGTGCAGGTCTCAGAATTTTCATCTTATTTTTAAGAAAAACTTTATATATTTTCAGGCTATTCCCATTGGATTGTCATCTTTCTTTGCTGCCTGGCTAAAGTTCCTTATTAAGTGTGAGTTTTCACAAGTCCAGCTGAATTAATACCCATAGCAAATGAAGCTCCACCATCAGAAGCAGGGTACTTGGGTACAAAGGTGGCTTTTGAAAGCTCTGGCCTTCATTTAGAGATTGTGGAAGTTTGACTTTTACACATTCCTTAGTGCAGTGAAGCAAATGGAGTTCAGCTACTTCCTTCAGCTGCATCAGAATTTCATTCCAAATGTACAGTCTCCCAGGCTTGTATTAGTCACTGGGAGAAAACACAGGTTAATTACAGACTTATAAAACAATATAAATACTTAATTCCTACTGGCTCTTGGTTTTGCCGTGCTTGAAGCTAATACTCTGTTACTTCCAGACACTCAAATTTACGAACTTGAGGTTGTTTTCTATATATTTATGTGCCTGAGAGTACGTGGATCTGTATGAATACATTTGTATCCTTATGGTAAGATTTTGTTAGGGTTTTGTCCCAAACTCTTGCTACCCATCTTTCAAAGATCTACTCCACCCTGAAAACTTTAGTTTTCAGTGGCTTCAGCTTTAGCACTGCTTTCGGTTCTCATTTATTCCTTCACAGCTGCCTTTCAGAGAGGTGGTAGGACTTCACAAGGTAGGATCAAAGGGCAACTCAGCCTGTACTGTAAGTTCCTGTTGGACTAATTAATTGGTCTGATTTAATGCTCTAATAACTTTTCTCATAGAAACTTTCTCATTGACCTGATTGGTCTCCTATATTTTTTTTTTTTTGGGGGGGGATGCCGTTATTCCCGGGTTTGGTTTCTGTTCTTGTTTGGCTCTGATTGCTATCCCACTTCCCCTCAGCCTGGGAGTTAAAAACCTCCTGTCACGTGTGTCTGCACTTATTCCTGCTGCATGGGCAGCTGGGCTAAATTTGGCTCGAGACTGATCTTAAGCCTGTTAAAGGACCTGCTCATGTTATTTTAATATCTTGCATTGGTTGGTCAGCTGTAGCTGCACCTATTCTGCAAGCCTCCCCCAACCCCACGTTATCATTGTGGAGTAATTTAATTACATATTATTAAATCAAGGATTCTTTTTTTTTTTTTTTTAAGAGCTAAATAAATGAAAGAAGGAAAGTTTCTTACTTGTCCTTCCTCATTCTGTCGTGGTTTAACGCCAGTGGGTAAGTAAGCACCATGCAGCTGCTTATTCACGTTTCTCCCTCCCCAGGAGGACTGGGGGGTGATTGGAGGGGAAAAAAAAATCCAGCTTGAGATAAAGACAATTTAATGGGGTAGCAAAGGAAGATGATGATCATGATGTTTGCTATCCTCTGGCCAGGATGGATCAGCTGTCCTGGCTGTGTTCTCTCAGCTTCTTGTGTACCTGGCCAAGTGTGGGAAACTTGAAAAATCCTTAGTGTAGACTTATTGTAGATGTTACAACTACCCAGTAACAACTAAAACATCAGTGTATTGTCAACAATGTTCTCATTCTAAGTCAAAAATGCAGCACTGTAACTGGTACTAGAAGGAAGACTCTATCCCAGCCAACACCAGGACATCTTCCTAGCTCTTTTTGTTTCCTGGCCTTACTGAAGAGGTCATGACCTCACTCAGAGAGAATAGTATCCCATAGTTCTGTGGATACCAGTTGGTAATGGTTCCATTTAACATGACCTTTAATACTTGTAAAAACTTACTTGCGAAGAAGCTTTCCTCTCCAGTGGGCTGTTTTTGCAATCATTTTTTAGCCCTAAAATTTTATAACTTCCATTAGAGCTACAGGTAATTCTGCTGGTAAGAGTGTCTTTGCAGACAATATACTTGGGCTTTTATATGACTGATTTTTCAGTTCATTGGCAAAACTGAACACTGTTTTTAAGGGAATTAAAATTATCAGGTTTTCTTAATTGTGTTTTGGCAAAGTGAAAAGAAAATAACTTAGGGCTGAACAAAACATTCAGATAATGATGTCTCATCTGAAAAACACCTTTCATTTTAAAGCTTTATTTTTAGAAATAAAGTGACTTATGAAACTGTCATATTAAAAATGCAAAAGTTTTCTTCATAAAGATCTGTGATGACTAATTTCAGTGTGTTTGAATATTGTTTAGGCTTTCTCTTCTGAAACATTCTCTTAAAATTGATACCACTTATTATTTTAATGTTTCAACTCACTTTAGCTTGAGTTTCTGGATAAACCTTCTAACCAAAAATTTCACTCCCTTGTCAATTAAATCTGCTTTTCCTTCTCTAAGTTATGGTATGGTCTGGAGTTCAGACTTTATTCTGAGATTCTGGTGACTGCTTTTCTAATTGCTGCTTTTTTTGTTACGAGTAAGAAGAAATACCTTCTAATCATGCAAGTAGAAGGACTTTGTGAGACTTGCATCTGTTGTATCCCCCATCAAAATCCATCTCCTGCTTTCTCAGGTGTGAGTATTGATAAACACCAAACCAATCTAGTCATCTCATCTTACTTGTGACATTGCTTCTTACTTATTTTAGGAATTACAACTGTTACTGTCCTTCAGAGTTCAGACAGATTGGATGGCATTTTTCTATTGCTTATCAACAGAAGTTTTCAATTCATAGTGTACAGGAAGTAACTTCATATTTTCAGAAGAACTCTATGCTTCTGCACTGATAGTGCTATTTTCTCTGTGTGCCATATTCTTTTTGAATTTTCTCTTGCAGTAAAGAAAGTTTTGTATTTTGAGTTAGAGAATAGCCAGTGACTTTACAAAGGTTTAGTCTTTATTTTAAAATAAACTGCATAGGATGTTTCAATTGAAGATAGAGAAGAATTTAAACCAGAATCATTAAAATCAAAGTTCTCTGCTGTCCATAATTGCACTTAAGTGAGCTCTACCACTTTCATATATAGGTTAAATTATCATTATAATCCCTTTAGCTTTACAGTTAATGATGTCTGAAAAGATTTCATTCAACACATTTGTTGCTTCTGTTATATTTTTCCTCATCTTGAGGAATTTTCTGATCTCCTGATTTCCAACCCCTTAACAACCTGAGGTAACCAGAAATTTTTAGCATAGCAAATTTCTTAGCACATTAATTGTTCCCTCAGGGAGAAGTTATTCCATATTAAGAGTACTTTCAAGTTGTCACATTTCAACATCAGTTGAGCATGTGATATGTAACATTCCCTGTGAGAAAGTATGTACTTGTTCATAAAAACAGTCAATAAACTTTGCACTGATAATTTCTGAGAACTTTCAGACCTCTGACTAGAGCAAGAACAATCAGGAATTATCATGATATAAAAATGGAAGTTTAATAATTTAGAGCAGGATAATCTGTTTGATGAAGAGCACATTTTAGATGCTTCCATATGGTGTGACCCTTCTTCCTTGTAGGAAACAAGAGATGGCCTTTGGAAAAGCAAAAATGACTTGTAGCCAAATCTACATCTGCTCACAGCTTGATCCAAAAATTGGATTCCTGCTGTTGCTGCTTCTTCGCCCCTAAACATTAGCTGGAAAATCATAAGAGTTCAAGGAAGTGAATCTGAAGAGAGTAGGCTTTTCCTTTAAAAGATTACTTAATCGTGATGCAAAGAGAAAATAAGGAATACACTTCAGCTATGATAGGGTAAAATCATGTGCTATGGTGACATTGAAAGGTAAACAGATTGTGATTGAACACAGAATAACAAAAATAACTAAAACTACAAAAATATACCACCATACTTTAAGTTAAGAGTAAAGATTAGTTTTAAAAAACACTAATAAATTACCTATTAAGAGGGAAGTTGTAACTAAACTACCAGGTTCAGAGACATGGTCTGGGCATCTGAAGGTTGGGTCATCCTGTGGCCCGTTCATTTTAAGTAATAACATCAAGTCTTAGTCTGTATAAGGTAATGGGTTATGATCATACAATTTTGTCTTAATTGGCTATTTGGTATTCAAGATATTTCTTCTAGTCTTCTCTTCAGGAAAAGCCCAACCTCATATGCCTTCTATTAACACTATAATCATCAATATCTGCTTATTCAGAGTAACGCCAAATTGCCCAAACTGCCTGTAGTAATTACTAATATGTATTAAGGTAATACTAATATGTAAATCCTGTCTCTAATGATTACTATATACTCTTTTCTAGATTGTTTTATGTCACATACCTCGCTTCATTCCTTGTTTGAGTGCTAGAATCACATAAAATCATATCTCTGTTGTGGTTCAGAAAGATGAGGAGAGGATGAAGCAAGACTACAACCAACAGAAATGTTATTAATATCAGTTAAAGAAGAACTTTGATAGAAGATGGTGCTGACCCCACTGCCCTGACTTCTGCTGGAGGACCTGGCCCTCAAAAGTCTGACGACCACTGTCCTCAGAAGTCCTTCCCCCTCTTCTAGCCATATCACCCACTCAACCCAGAAACCTATCAGATACCTCAGGCTCAGGAAGGCCTCACATGGTCCATGAGACTCAATGTTTTGTCATGGTCATGGCCATACCCCATGTGATCTCAGAACCCCCTGTAACTGCTAACTGCTAACAGCCTTTTTCTTTAACCCAGAAGTATGTCAAAATCCCTTAAATATACCTATATATATACACACAAACATACATACATAACTGTAACTGTGTGCATGTGTTCATAAAGATACACGATAGTGTACAAAGTGTGTATATACATGTTCATACATAGTCACACTTGTTTATAAATATATAAGGACTATATTTATGAAGTGTGTCTATACAAATTTAATAAAAGATAATTAAATTAAGTAAAAATTGAATATAAATAGAAAATTAAATTAAAGTTCAGTTGAAGGGAGTGGGAATGTGTCAGAGGTGCGGGGAGCCATGAAATGATTTGAATATGTCATGGCCAGAGGGCTAACTGAGCTAACCAAAAGGCTGCTGCCCAGTCCAAGCTCATCCAAAGAGCAGGCCAGACCTGTCAATCTGACCAAGAGGCCTCCTTCACCTACCTTCAAGACAATCAGATCACCATACAGTATTACTTGGGCAGTCCTTCGATGTGGTCCTGTGCTAAAAGATACAGAAAACACTACTTACTAAAATAGGAAGCCAGAACAAAACCCTAGCTTGACAGGAACATGTGTAGGGAAGGACAACTACACAGCAAAGGACTTTGCTAAAAAGACCATGTGCATTGGACAGAAGGCGGTTGGACTGGGATTTTGGAAGCAGAAGTTTTCTGTAGAGCATGGGAGACAGTTTTTGCCTACATCTCAGTGTGTTAACAGCTACCAGTAATACCATAAGAGGGATTGTGCTGTATGTGTTCCCTTATCCTTATGGTGGTATGGATTTTATAGCATTTTTTAAAAAACACAATCCTGTCTGGTTACATAGAAGATGAACTATTCAGTGAACTGTTTTTATTCCTGCTTAGGACCACAGAATTAAAAGAAGAAAAAAAGGACACACCTGCACCTGGGGAGGAATAACCGACTGTATCAGTACAGGCTGGGGGATGACCTGTTGGAAAAGAGCTCTGTGGAGAAGGACCTGGGGGTCCTGGTTGATGACAGGTTGGCTATGAGCCAGCAGTGTGCACTGGTGGCCAAGAGAGCCAATGGGATCCTGGGATGCATCAGGAAGAGTGTGTCCAGCAGGTCAAAGGAAGTGATCCTTCCCCTCTACTCTGCGTTGGTCAGGCCCCACCTGGAGTATTGTGTCCAGTTCTGGGCTCCCTGGTATAAAAAAGACAGGGACCTTCTGGAGAGAGTCCAGAGAAGGGCGACAAAGTTGATTAGGGGTCTGGAACATCTCCCCTATGAGGACAGGCTGAGTGAGCTGGGTCTGTTCAGCCTGGAGAAAAGAAGACTTAGGGGGGACCTAATTAGTGTTTATAAATATCTTAGACATGGGATGCAGGGGGGATTGGCCAGCCCCTTTTCAGTGGTCTGTGGGGACAGGACAAGGGGCAATGGCTGTAAACTGGAGCACAGGAAGTTCCGCACCAACATGCGGAAGAACTTTTCCCCAGTGAGGGTGACAGAGCCCTGGGACAGGCTGCCCAGGGAGGTGGTGGAGTCTCCTTCTCTGGAGATATTCAAGTCTCATCTGGACGCCTATCTATGTAATATGAGATAGGGAGCTGCTTTGGCAGGGGGGGTGGACCCGATGATCTCTTGAGGTCCCTTCCAACCCCTAAGATTCTGTGATTCTGTGATTCTGTGAAAAAGAACAACAGCTTTGAAAGAAAAGAAACAGTGGCAATGAGAAACAGGGCACCATCACCTCAATGACCAATTAATAAATAAAGTTTCATTGGACATGATTTAAATTGATTGTCTGGTATTTGTGTATGTGCATGTTGTAGCAACATGTTACTAGACTGCAGCATCTGTTAAAAGATATTTTCTGTGCTCTTGGGAAAGTGGGAACGTTCAGGGTGTAAGTCCCCTTTCTGAAACATCCAGGAGTACTGTTGATATGAACAGTACAGGTGGACACATGGATCATAAACCAAGACACTTGGAACATAAATATGGCAATGAGAAAGCACTTTAGAAGTACCAGGTATTTGTGACATATTCTAAGCACAATAACAGTGTTAAGTTTATTTTAATAGTGATGAACTTATTATCCAAATCTGCCTGGACTGTGTGTCTGAAAGGCAGAATGGGTTCTGAAATAGCTGAGGCTTTTAAAACCATTTTTGCTGCTTCAGTAATTACAGACCAAGCAGGGAATGGATGTTTTTAAACCAGTCTTTAGACAAAGTAGAATAATTTACACCGCTTTGTTACTAATAATGAAGCAAAGGCCCCTCTCACAGATTGCTTTAACAAGATGCTAGAAACCAAGATGTAGGGATGTTTCATAGCACACAGTTACCCTTTGCTACATTCAAGTGTTACTAGAGTTTATTACAAAGAGCTATAACCACAGCTTCCACAGTGGTTAGTGTCAGACCTGTAGATGTGAAACCTCCAAGCTCTGTGAGGATTTGGAGAACCATATCTGGGAACTGGTGTAAAATTAGAGTAAATATGCCCCCACTCAGAAAGAAGAGTATGTGAGGATGTCTAGAACAAAAAATTTGATAATGGTTACAAGTGAATGTTCACAGATAGTAGGTGGAACTGAGAGGAAGGGTGAGATACCCATGTACTTCTTAATAGACTATAGTCACCAAGCTTTCAAGGGAATGTTTTATTCCTATGAACTTTAAAAAGTGAACACTGTTCAGGACAGCACCTACAAAATAGAAAAGTTTCTAACAGTAAAAAAGCAAGAAAAGGAGCAAGAAACAGTAGTTTGTAAAGGGGTGTTGCTGGTCCTAGAAACTTAACAACTGGAATAAAATCTCTCAAGTCCATGATGTTTAGCAGTTGGAGCCAGACTGGGAGAAAAGAGGGTTGGTAAACCGCAGTTTTTACATCATGCTCCCCAACAATGCTTGCACCAGAATTTCCCCACAAAACACCAGTTTGAACTTTACCAAACTGCTATTCAAAGCCCCTGAGAGTTACCAGGCCAGTGGGAGATGGGGTTTGCAGAAATACAATACCCTGACAGCTGGAATAATATTAATAGTGCTGCTGGGTAAGACATGGCATTATTCTTTGCAGCAAGTCCATTAACCATACATATGCATATTACTGGAATGCATAAACACTGATCAGTTCGAACAACAGAGCTTTAACTGTTGACCAGCCACAGTCCTAGTCTTCAATCCTGCAAGTAGAAAAACAAAACTTAAAGCAGATGAAATTTTTGTACTTTTTGTACAGCTGGGAAACAAGTGATTTTTTTGGAAGCTTCTTCTCCAGTTTCCAGTGACAGTTTCCCTTTTCAGCTGACATGCCTGGAAGGTTTATCTCAATCTACTTCTACACAAAGCCTTGTTGAGCACCAGCTGGTTGGAGATTTATTGGTCCCATTATCATGCTTGTGTTCTAGCAAATAATAGCCAGTGAGATCAGTACAGCAACACAGTGCAAGCTGCATTATGTGCCAGCGAAGCAACCTCATATTCATAGGATACATTGAAAAATACAAATTAAAATAAACTCATGTTACTTAACAGTGGAAAGGAGGCTGTGGAGTTGCACGTGCCACCTTGGAATGTTATGATATTTAAGAAAGCACACCATCATGTAGTAAAGAAAACTAGCAAAGGGAATAGTAAAATAATTAAATGGACCCCTCCTTGTACATGAATTATTAAAGAGCCCAAGTGGAGTAGGAGCTATATTTTACAGCTTCTTTTCAAAAGCTGTATCATTTTTTCTAAAAGAGTTTGGAAATTATGAAGCCACATATTAAAAGCGTGGCTGAAAACGTGGTCAAAGTTGTGATCAGATGTGTCTCCAAGGCTGTTGTGGCCAAGTTGCAAACACTGGCAAAACGGGAGGTCTCACGGGTTGTTGAAAGACACAACATAGCCCTGAAGGGACAGCCTTTCTCAGACACTTGAAAGGGAAAGGATGGGTAACACCACATTGCATTACAACCACAAGAAGTAAAAGAATAACAAATCCTACTGAACAGTAGAAAAGGAATAAGAAATACAGAAGATGACTGTCCATCTAGTGCTTTTCTAGGACTAGAAAAGGAAATATAAACAAAGCTGGGTTTTGTTCATGGCTGCTAAGAATAATGTACCAAACCCACACTGATTGGAAGTGGCCACAGTGTTGATAAACATCAAGAAGAGCATGTTCATTGAGGTTCCAATACTTATCAGCTATAACACAATTTGCCCCCTGGGCTTGAGCAGAAAAGCTTATGTAGATCTGAACAACCATGCTGGATCTTTGCTGCAAAATTGTTGAAGAGTGAGTCTGATTATTTGTTGGCACGTACTTTCTGCCAGATGTAAATTATGTTAGGAGATACCCTTGTTTTGAGTTTGAAAGGCACAGTCTTCTCTGCATATGCAAGGTGCATATGAAGGTGGAAGTTGCTTTCAGGAGTTCATCTTCTGTTTTAATAGGAAATACGTTTACTGCTGCATCAGGTTGGAGAGAATGAATCATTTACACTATTTGATACATGCAATCTCTTATTCTTGTGACACCATGCAATTTGGTTTTGTTTCATAAATTGTAACCCAACTATCATTTATCTGAAGAAGATGATCTTTTTAGGAGAACTCATTCAAAACTTTTCTTAGTGCCCGTACATGTTTCCTGCAAAGTTGAATTTTTGTTAATGGTTTTCCATTCTAATAGGCAACATGTCCTGTATCTTGCAGCACAGCCCAGAGCCCAAAGACTGTCCTAGTAATACTGTATATGATCTGGTTGCCTTTTCCACAGTCTTGTTAACTGGTGATCCCATTACAGTATTTTCTTCCCCTTTTTTTTTTAATATTCATATTTAAACATTTAAAATGTCAGTACCTCTTATTAAGCAATCTTTTATATGTAAACATTTGCAAATACAGATTCTTATTTGTATATTAGAAGTGTATGCATGCACTTTTACATATTTATACACTCTGTGTATATTTATAGAGATATTTACATGGCTATAGATCATCTGCATCAAGAATATGTGAGGGCCCTTGAGAAGCTTCCACGTGAGTCAGAAGGACAGGTTTCAGCTTCCAAATGATTAAAAGGTGTGGTGAGATCATGGGGTTTATACCGTTAGCAAAATGGCAGCTGTGACAAAATGGCAGCCCTGTGCTGGGCAGAGGGAGGATGTTCTGCTCTCCCTATAGTTCTGGGTTGACCAAGGCCTGGCCTCAGCTGCCAGCCAGTCAAGGAAGTGTTGATATGACATAGGTTACAGCTGTGTCAAAATGGTGGCCTCACATGGGCACAGTGATGTAGTTTGGGGCGGCCTGACCTAGTTGGGGGGCAGATGAGTCATGTGACCACAAGGGGCTGGTCTTGGAGCAGGAGAGGGCACTTTCCCTGTCTTACCTGCTGTAAAATTGTCCTGCCCATTCCAGATTCTATACAAGGACAGGGTGAAAGGGAGGCAAACTCTGTTTTTTAGACAACAGAATAGCCAGTCATCAGTTTCTGTCGTCTGCTTGCAATTAGTAATTCTGTGCTTCTGTTGTGTGACATTTTTTAACTGGGGGATATGTCTAGTCACAAGAAGGAGAAAATTTATAACAAACATAATTTAGGTTTAACATATGTGATTTAGGGGCAAGAGAGCGAAGAACAGCTTTTATGAGAATTGTGCAAATTTCTCTTGATCAACCATTCTTAAGAAATTAAAACTGAGATACCTGTACCATCTGTGCTTTCATCACTTGATTATAAACTGCTGGAAGACGCCAAATGAGTATGTTAGGAACATGGAGATAAGCAACAGTAACACAAGTTCCTGCCAAAAGCAAACAGTCTTCACTAAACTCTCCAGTTTCCTTCTAAAGAAGGCCAACAAGGGCAGCAGTGATGTCATATATCTACACTATGGTCAGGTTTTCAATACAGTTCCATGAAATTTTCATAAATTAGCTAGAAACACGTAGTCTAGATGAGATGCTCGGGTCCTTGGAAAACCATTCACAAGTGGATATTGGTGGGTTCATGTCAGGGCAAAAAAACACATTGAAACCATCTGCACAGAGCTAGCTCCTTGGTGTGGCAACAAATCAGTATTTCATTACTGACATGGATAGCATTATACTAAGTGTATTTACCAGACAACAGTGAAAGGAGAGTTTACAGGAGAAGAGGAAGAGAAAGCAGTTATTTTGATAGGTTGCTGTATTGTTTCTGATGAGAAAAAGTTAGTCAGTAGGAACAAAACCAAGGTGCTGCTCTTAAATACAGATACTCGATTGAACAAATACAGGAAAAAGGTAACAAGGATTCAAGAAGATATTTTGTATAAATGAGGATTCGAATGGTACACAGGAGGAAGAGGAGTCAGTAATTGCATCCTGCTGTGCAAAAAGTAAATACCATGTCAGGATTTCTAAATAGTCTGGTTTGAGGTGTGCAAAGTGATTATTTTATTCTATTCAGTATTTTCAAGGCCTCAGCTAAAATAGTCATTCTGAGGTACAGTGCTTCATGAAAGATAGGCAGAGAGTTTACAGGAGAGTAAAAAGAAGATTTAGAGCTTTAGAGAATGTGGCGTAAGAGAAAATGAATCACAACTGATAAATATAAGTAAGAGAAGACAAGCGTGATATATTTAAAGTGTTTAAAGTAGTGTTTCTTAGCTCTGCAAAGAGACAGGAGTACTCTGGTTTTGTTGCTATTAGACTGCAGAAGTAGTATTTGGATTAAGTTGCAGCAAGGAAGATACAGATCAGACATTAAGAACATTTTAATAATAAAGATAATAAACAGTAACCTACATCACCTAAGGAGATTGTGAAATCCCCCTAATTAGAAATTTTAAAGAACAGATTAGGCAAATCCGGAATTAAATTAGTGATGTTAATCCCTCCTTGCACTTTGATGGTCTAGATGACCTCCTGAGACCTCTTCTAGTCTATGATTAACTGAGAAACTTTTATTTAAGAAATTCTTAGGTTTCACATTCTTTGAAACAGGAACCATAGCTTTTGTATTTGTACAGTGCACAGCAGATCAATCCAAGGCTAGAGACTGTAGTCATTATAGAGATTGCATAGTAATAAAGATACCTAATCAGCATGTTGTGTTGGAACATAATTGTAAAACTGTGAGCCACTGTGCTATCAGTGATGATGTACGTTGGCCCCTACTGGTTGCCCTGTGCCCACCAGACTGCTCTGTCGCTACCCTCCTTAGCTGAACAGGAAAGAGAAAACATGATGAAAGACTCATGGGTCAAGATAAGGATGGGGAGAGATCACTCGCCACCAATTAGCATCACAGGGAAAACAAACTCAGCTTTGGGGAGATTAATTTAAGTTATTGCCTATTAGCACTAGAGTAGGATAATGAGAAATAAGAACAAATGTAAACACACCTTCTCCCCACCCCTCCATTCTTCCTGGATTCAACTTCATTCCCGATTTCTCTATTGCCTCCTCACGAGCAGCTTGGGGGGGAAAAGGATTGGAGATTGTGGTCAGTTCATCACACGTTATCTCTGCTGCTCCTTCCTCCTCATACTCTTCCCCTGCTGCAGCATGGCAACCCACTCCTGAAAAACAGTCCAGAAGTTTTTTATTTTTTCTTAAACATGTTATCCCAGAAGTACTACCATAGTCACTGTTGGACTCAGCCTTGGCCTGTGGCCAATCCGTCTTGAAGCCAGCTGGCACTGGCTCTGTTGGACCTACAGGCAGCTTCTGGCATCTTCTCACAGAAACCACCTCTGTAGCTCCCATACTACCAAAACTTTGCTATGCAAACCCAATACAACCATGTCTCAGAATTACCTGGCATCATTCAAATTATCCTGGCTAATGCGAAAAATATCACTGTTCTGGTATGAGCTGTAATAGATACCAGCCATCATAGACACTATTTAGCATTTTAGTATGTTTTGGTCAATATAGTCACAAACTCAATTTAAGTCAAAAATGATTGTTATACATATCAGACTGGCTGGGCCTTTAAAGTTTTTTTTCTCCCAGAGCACTGAGCAAGAGGTACTGAGATCAGTTGGTTGATAGTACTAAGTGCCATTGAACTCTGGGGGCTGTTGGATTTCTTAATGTTTTTCTTAACTGGCATACAGTCATAGAAAGTGTAGAAGCTGTTAGACTTATTGATAAAGGGGAATACTCTCCTAAATTAACAATGTCCAATTCGCTGTGAAATTTCTTGATTAAAATGATTTTTAAAATTTACTTTATTAGACTCTGATTAACTAGTAAGAATCATAGAATGATAGACTGGTTAGGGTTGGAAGGAGCCACAAAGACCATCTAGTCCCACCCCCACCAATGGGCAGGGATATCCTCCACTAGCCCAGGTTGCCCAAAGCCCCATCCAACCTGACCTTGAACACTGCCAGTGAGGGGACAGTCACAGCTTCTCTGGGCAACCTGTGCCAGTGTCTCACCACCCTCAGTTTTAAGAATTTCTGCCTTACGTCTAACCTAAATCTGCCCTCTTCTTGTTTAAACCCATTCTCCCTTGTCCTGTCATTCCATGCCCTTCTAAACAGCCCCTCTCCAGCTTTCCTGTAGGCTTGCTTCTTCAAGCACTGGAAGGCTGCTATAAGGCCTCTCTGGAGCCTTCTATTCTCCACACTGAACAATACCAACTCTCTCAGCCTGTCCATGCAGGAGAACTGCTCCAGCCCGCTGGTCATATTTTTGGCCTCCTCTGGACTCACTCCAACAGCTCCATGTGTTTTTTGTACCAGGGACCCCAGACCTGAATGCAGTACTCAAGATGGGGTTTCACCAAAGCAGTGCTGTATTAACAGTATAACATTTACATGTCACTGCATGGTGTTTATTGGCAGCTGTACCCAGGAAGAGATGATACACAGTGAGAAGGCTAACAAATGCTTTACCCTGAAGAACTACAAAGCAAACACTTTACAAACTGAAGCCGTTTAGAGAAGACACTTCAGGCAGCAGATGGAAGTGGGAAGCTATTTACAGCACACAGCAATATTACACAACAGCTTTTGGAAGAAAATGTGGAAAAGTCTTTCATTAACTAAAACTGTAAAGGGAATTGTCTACATTACACAGTGCTAAAGAGCAGAATATATTAGCTGCTGTGAAGGGCTATATTAATGCAGTGATACTGATTTAAATACTCCAGCTAGTTTACTCAGAACTAGCTTGATATCTGTGGATGACACTGACAGGAAGACCCTCGATTTCCTGTTTCAGAAACAAGAAACCTGAAAATGATTTCACAACAACAATGTAAATCAGGGCTGAACTTGTTGAGTTAAAGAGGTGCTTGATGCTTTAAAGCAGGGTGAGTTTTATGAGACTCAGGTCTTTAAAAAGACACACTCCCATAAGCAATGCACCACCTGACTCCGTAAAGAGCATGAAGGGATAGTGAAGCTATTGAATAGTGTCATTCAATATCTGGTTCTACAAACAAATTCTAAACTCGCTTATAGATTATTTCCATTAAAAAAAATAGACATAGTAACATCTTTAATGATTTAATATTTATTTTAAGTTAAACTGTTTTATTTCTAAAGCAAACTTGCGTGTTTCCCTGTCTTTTCCATAGTATTATCTGGGTTCTTTCAATATAGCTTCTTTCAAGTCCCCCTTGAACTTCCTGATGCTTAATGGAACATATAAAATCATGACATACATGAAGAAGTATTGTAGTAAAATGTTGGGAGGTTTTATATGCTGAGACATGAATGTTCTATGGAATTTTTTTTTTT
>VZTU01003602.1:543-36784 GCA_013400835.1 Zapornia atra | reverse complement strand
CGGCAGCGGCAGGTGACAGAGCCTCGTCCTCCCCTCCCGGCGGGTCACTCACAGCTTCAGGCTGCCGTAGGCCGCCGCCGCCGCCGTTCCCGCCGCCGCCATTCGTCCCCCTCCAGCTGTCTCCGGCCGCCGCCGGCTCCGCTCAGCGTCGCCCCCTCGGACCCGGCCGCTCCCTCCCTTCCAGACTGACGCGTCCCCCGGCCTTGAGGGACGGGGCACCGCACAGGACAAACCTACTCAGGCACGCTAGCGAGGACCATAGGGCGGGGCACCACCTATGGAGGGCCTGGGCTGACTCTGCGGCCTCGCGATTGGCTAAACCGCGGAGATCTCAGCCCGCCCCCGGCGCGCCGGGGGCCAACAGGACATCGCGAAAGAGTGACGCGTTACCGGGGGAGAGAGGGGCGGAGGTGTTTGAGCGAAGCCGCTGGGGATTGGCCAGCGCGCCGGTGGGGTGGTAAGCCACGCCCCACGGGAGCCACTGGGTGGGGCTGTGGGCGGGAAGGCCGCGTTAGATTGGCTGTCCTCCGCCCGGGGACCTCGCCCCCGCACCATCTTTCTGTTAACTGCTCTGCGGGGAAAGAAGCTATCGCGAGCAGGGCCAGTGGCGCAATGGATAACGCGTCTGACTACGGATCAGAAGATTCTAGGTTCGACTCCTGGCTGGCTCGGCTGCTCATTTTTTTTTGCCCTTTCTTTCCCCCGCACAGGCTTTGTTCTTTTGCCCTCATGTTCCCCAGCCCAAGGCTGCTGCCTGCACCCCCTCTGCTTCAGGACAGCCCCCCCACCCCAACCACCGTTACGCCCCAGGCGTGGGGGCCTGCCAGCTACAGAAGCCTCCAGCACCCCCCAAGGGTTTGGCGGCACTGCAGTGGCTTGCGGCCTTCTGTGTGGCTCCCCACACAGGCTCCCAACTGCTGACACCACACTGGGGACGGCTGCTGCAGGGGAGGCCAGTGCCCACCTGGGCTGTTGGGGGGGACCACAGGTTTGGGGATCTGGCACAGAGCAGACCCAGGCAACTTCCACTGCATCCAGCTCTCTGGGATTCATCCCTAGTTTTGGGCAGCTTCTTGCCTCAAAGAGGTGGCCCCCTAAAGTATAATTACAGGTAATCTTACTTATTTGCTTCATTGTAGCTGGTAGCTCCATGCTGCTGGGGTGCTGCTCAGCCAGCAGTACTGAAGCACCCCATCACAGAAAGTTCAGGGTTGGAAGGGACCTCTGGAGATCACTTACACCTAACCCCTTGCCAGAGCAGGATCACCTCAAGCAGGCTGCACGGAACACCGTCCAGGCGGGTTTTTAATGTCTCCAGAGATGGAGACTCCACAACTTCTCTGGGCAGCCTGTTGCAGTGCTCTGTCACCCTCACAGTAAAGGAGTTCTCCCTCATGTTTACATGGAATTTCAAGTTTATGCCCACTGGCACTGGGCACCACCGAGAAAAGGCTGACCTCATCCTCCTGACACCCACCCCTGAAGTATTTATAAGTATTACAAGTATTTATAAGATCCTCCCTCAGTCTTCTTTTCTCTAGGCTAAGAAGTCCCAAGTCCCTCAACCTCTCTTTGTAAGAGAGATGTTCTAGTCCCCTAATCATCTGCATACCCTCTCCAGTAGGCCCCTGTCCTTCTTGAACCGGGGAGCCCAGAATTGCAGATAGTATTCCAGATGAAGCCTCACCAGGGCAGAATAGAGGGGGAGAAGAACCTCCCTTGACCTGCTGGCCATCTTCAGATATGAGGCGTCACAGTTGGTCAGAGCAATGAAGCCTATGCTATAGGAACTCTCCCCAAAACCCTCCCCACCAACGCTGTAAAGGAGACCCCTGTGCTGGGATGAGACCCTGCTCCCACACATCTCCCCCCAGCTCCTCATCCAAGGAGCAGGCTGTCCCTGGAGGCATGCCAAAGCAGGATGGCCTCAGCAATTCCCAGCGGCCTATGAAGGACTGGAAATCCCCAGTGAATCCCACTAAGACAGTTTCCCCGCTGCCAGTATGTGCTTCAGCTACTGAGGCAGGGGGAGAGGAGAAAGGCAGAAGCTGGGAAACCATCATTCACAGCTAACTCCTTCTCGTGGGCACAGGGTGATGAGGATCATGGGAATTTTAGGAAAGACTTGACGCTGAGCACTGCTTTATGGTATTGTCTTTAATCACTGAAATCACAAGAAGGCCAGCGGCTTCGGCCCTGCTGCTGGCCTTCATTGTTTATAAATATTTAACAGCACAGAAGAAAAGAGGGCTGTGTTCACAGGTGGCTAAGGTTAGTTAACACCGGCACAAATCCTAAAATACTCTCTCCTGGAGTTTTGAAGGAAACATAAACAAAATTAGTACCGTTCAGTATCGTTAGCCAGGCTCTAGATTTGCTTTCCGGATACAGAAAGCCACAGCCTGCGTGTGTGCGCCCGGGTCCCCAGCTGGCTGTGCACCGCAGACCTGCTGCGGGGGAACAGGGGTCGGTGGCAGCAGGGCTGGGAATGGCAGCCCGGACATCCCTGCACCGGGGATCATCCCCGTCCTCTGCCTTCACTGGGCTCTACACCACTTATGTTTGCATGGAGGCATTTTTCCCCCCCATCTCTTGTCTAATTTTAGTGGGTTACTGATGCATACTCCCACGTGAAGTCCTGGCTGCCCCGGAAGAAAGCAGGGGAAGGATTTTTGTTGCTCAGAAAAGGTTAATTTTGCTTCTCCTTCCAGTGAGGGAGCAGCTCTGGGCCCTGTCTGGGCTCATGGAAAACATACCCGATTGGTAAGCACACCTTGTGCCACTGCAGCCAGTGAGTGGCAGGACATGGAAATGGAAAAGAAAAACGAGCGGCCAAATGCAGAGTGACGGGAGAGGCAACCACCCTCCCAGCTCCTCCCAGTGACGCAGGCGCTCAGCCCCAGAGGATGGGGTGAAAGGGACATGCCTCTGGCCACTGCCCTTCCCTGCCCACAGGTAGTGACTCCAGAGGTGTTTCTCCAGCAACAAGCCTGGGTCAACTTGTCCCTGCATTCATTCACGCACAGAAGGCGGCTCGTAATGCATCCCCGCTCGGCATGGGCACAGCAGTGTGAAAGGCAGGTCTCTGGCGGGCAGCACGTGATGCACATCCATGTGCACAGCCCCAAAAAGCAGACACAGAGCACACAGCCGAGGCTGACACTGGAAAAGCACGATCCAGAGCAGAGTCCACAGGGGCACTTCCCCTCAAAGCCCACCGCAATAAATGCACAGGAACCTGACAAACTAGCAAGGCTCCTCCCTGCCGCCTTCTCCCCTGCTCTCTCTAATCACCTGTCCTCTTTTCCCTAAAACTGCTGTATTTTTTTAAGTAACACCCCTCTTTCTCCATGCACTGCCCACCGCTTCAGTACATGTATTTTTTTTGATTACTGAACAAAAAACTTGGCGGTCCACTCCAGTGATGGTCTCGAGGCAACTCTTACACTGCCACAGATTCACCCTCTGGTAGGCCTCACCTGTAAAAAAAACCACTCTGCCCTAGATCCAACACTGCCCTAGGCCTGCACACTGGTTTTCACATATGTGTGAAGCCTTACTGGTTTCAGTGGGACTGCCTGCCGTTGCGCTTCGAGTTTAATGCAGATGGAGTCCTCCGTGTGATTTTCATAGCAACGGCAGCAGCAGAGTACAAAGGTGCCGCTGCATCGACCAGCAGCAGGCTGACAGGTAATTTGGAGCATCAAAAATCAAAGCGTTCCAGTAAGGATGGAGAGCATGTGTCTACTTTTCTTTGAGCAAGGACCCGTTTTTGCTGTGGCTGAAATAATAAAGCAGTAAAAATTCCAGGGAAGAGGAAAATCGGGACTCAATTCATTAGGAAGCGCGTGCCTGTGGCTCTACCCAGGGCGGTGAAGTCATGGGACAGAGAGGAAGAGGTCGCAGCAGCGCTTACGAGCAGACCCAAATACTGTGCCTCAGGGATGCCAAATCTTCACCTGGTGCTAAAAATCAGCAGAAGGAGAAAGCACAGGAAGGTGTTTACGTTCTTCTCTTGGCAGTCAAAGGCATCCCTTCTTTTCGAACAGCCAGCCTGACCCGTACATGCTCTTAGGAGCCCAGTTTCCCCCTTTCACATCTGCAATAGCAAACCTGATGCTGATGAGACTCCACTGTTTCCAGACCAAGGAGCTTTGTTCACCTTGTAGTAAAGAGATCTACCAAATAAAAAAAGGCATTTAAACCCTGAAAGACCGAAGGGGGCAGGGGGGAACCTTTTAAAAGCCTCCAAATGAAACTCAGAAACTCAGAAACTCTGAGCCACAGATCTCATAAAACGCCAGGGTGTTTGAAAATACCATTCCCTGTGTTTAACGTCAGGGCAGTTTCCTAAACCGCTTTGATCACAAGTGTTCCTTACACTTTAGATTACACAGAAATGTCTGCCCCTTCTACAGCTGGGGCTTGCACCCCCTTCGGCCCCGGGGCTTTTATGCAAAAAAAATCCTATTTAAATGAGTCTCCATAATCTAAACAATAGACATTTAAAAGCACAATCTAAATGAGAAACGCTGTTCAGTTCTGCCTCCCCGAAAGCAAGTTTGAGGGACTTCACTTAAGTAACTGTTTGCATGCGAGTTACTCATTACCAGCACAATGGGACCTCCAAAGGTCCCTTACCCTAAAACCAGTCAGAAGAGCACGCTGGGGGAGGAATTAGGACTTAACTTTTCGTAGCACATTTCAGCATCTCAAGCATCTCAATAAATAAAGACAAGAAGCTTCGAGTGAACACCAAGACCCAATGCGCATCAGCCAGGTGACAGGCACAATTTAACAGGATTTCGGGAGTTCTTCTGCTGAACAGGCACAGCTTGCACCCCTGGTTCCAGGGTTACCTGCCAGCCCGTTCTCCGGGCTTCCAGCTCCACAGATGCTTGACGGGGAGGGGGTTCGGGAGGAGAACAAGCCTCCCCTGTGCAGGATGCCCTTATCTTCCCCTCTTCCGGACCTAAGTCAGGCTCCGGGGACAATCAACAGGGACTTGGGACACCCACAGCCTAGGAGAAATGAGCTGAAATGACTAAGTAGAAGTGGTGCAAGTTAGCACACACAGGGGAGGCAGGGCAATGCAGCAGTTTCAAAAGCCGCAGACTCAACACACTTCGTTTTCAATAGCTTCACATTGTCGTTTCTGGTTCTCCCTGAATAAAGGAGAGCAATTGGCACTTAATAATTTATACAGGACCTCAAAACTGAAAGTAGGGCACAGCCTTCGCTTCCCCAGCGCTGAGAGATACAGGAGGGCTGACGGAGTAACAAGAGTCAAGTTTCCATTGATGCAAAGGAGGCTCCTGCATGACAGCTGCCTGCAAACGGGCTGCTCGAGGCTTTCCGCAAGGGAAAATCATCCTTCTCCCCTCTCCCCTTCTTGCCTCCTCAGTCTGGGGTTGTGGGGAAGGCTGCAAGAGCAAGATAGTTGCAAAAAATTCAACTTCAAAGGAAAACAGCAGCCCTGCTAGTGTTTTCAGAACTTCCTAAAACGAAGGCCAGAAAATGTGCATGAGGGACTGCTCTAAAAACCAAGAGCTAGCAAAAGCACGAGCCACATAGCAGCCGGTGACAGATCAGGGCTGGCCTTTCCGGCCCCCTCCCAGAAGCCGCTTGGGTACCTCCCTGCCTTCATGGCCAAAGCTCAGGGAGGGGAACCATCTGCCCAGGACTGTCTGAATTATTCTCCAGGGACACTCAGCAGGCGTTATTTCCCACCTGGGTCCCTTCAGACAGGTCTAAGATCACAGTTGCATCTTGAGACATCCCCCCTGGGCCCAGCTGTGCTGCAGGACACAAGCTGACACAGCAGTGGGAAGGGGGAAGCACTGCAGGATCTGCCCTGGGCGTTCTGTTGCCCCCAACCCTCAATGCCTGGGTCCACGAGGCAGTACCCGTCTACCTACATCCAAGCTATGGGAAAAGGGGGTTGGTTGGACCATAGTGGGTTCTCGGCACCTGCTTGTGTCGGGAGTCCCAGTGCTGCTACTTGGCTAATTAATTGTAGATTCCTCACTAAAAAGAACTTCAAGAATGTCATCCTATCTAAAAAACTGAATTTACAGCTTTAGCACGGATACATTAGGATTTAACTAGTTTTCCACACAACATGTCAGAAAGGGTAGCTAAACCCCCAATTGCATCCAAGACTTTAAATTAAAAGCTTTGTTCTTAAACAAAAACTGCACCCTGTACACAAGGGGCTGCAGAGGTTTGGTACCCACAGAACATGCACCGCAGGCACATCAACCTTACACATACCAGGGGAGCAGATTTCTTCGACTATGAAGCGGGGGCAGGGTGATTCAAAAAGAGAAATGATCTGCCTTTCTGCTTTCTCAGCAGAACGGAAAGCAAGGGCCAAAGTCACTCACCCCTTGCTCAGATAAGCTGCTATTATTCGTGGGAGCAAATCTGTTTATACCAACATACTCATTTGAGTACAGGTTGTGGAGCCAGGCTCTAAATGCCTGTCTAACAAAGCCTTCATAACTGTCTCTAGTTTGTTCCCAGAGCTCTAAATAAGCACCATTATGAAATGGCTTTGTGCTGGGTAAACACTACGGGAAGGAGTGGCTGGGGGGGAAGAGGGAGGGCACTGAGTTCTGGGGACAAGCTGGAAAACTCAGGCTAGTGTCTGCGTCCAGGGAGTTTTTTCCCAAAGCAAGTCCTGCAAGCAAGAACAAGGCTGGACTTCCCCGAGTCCACACATTCAGCATCCCGACCTTTCCTCTCCAAATAAAACCCTCTGTTCAGCCTCTGACACAGCAGACTGGCCACGGCGTATCGTGCTGACACAGAAGCCCAGACCCCAAGTCAACACGCCAGTTTAAGCCTAGCTTGTTCCAGTTTTTTGTTCTGTTTGAAACAGGATGTCATCAGCCTCCAGCTGCCGGCCAGCACGCCTGGGCCGTGCCTGGAGAGCCGGTGCTTTCTCCAGCCAGGCTTGCTACCAGAGTTCGGGGACTTAACTGGAAGGTCTGAGCACACCATTTCACACAGACCCGTTTCTTTTCTTTTCCTAAAGAATTAATAAAAAGAGTGTCTAAAAACTGGTATTAATGTCCTTCAGGGAATCTGATGAAGTGTGCATGTCAGGAAGACGGGATGTCCCCGGCAGGCAGGCAGGCAGGCAGGCAAGCCAGCCTCTGACTTTTTAATTAACTGTGCGTGGCACGATCTGAGTTCATAGGCACGACAAGCGAGTTGTGCTTTCACTGAAGAATCTTCCCAAATGAGCCAAGAGGAATCTCCAGACAGCAGAAAAAGGCACGTAAAAGTAAACCAATCAGTTCAGATACACATGCCACGTTCTTGGGCAAGTAGACGTGGTCTGATACAGCCAGAAGTCACAAACATACAGTCTCTGAGAATCCAGCAAGAATCTCTCATATCCCTTTACAGGAACATTGCCAACTGGTGACAGATATGCACAGGAAATCAATGGAGGGTGGGGAGAGGGAGATCACGTAACAAGTCTTCTGCCCAGGCCTTCCCATGTTGGCCGTGCTGGCTAGTAGTGGGGCTGGTACACAGCTGCTGGGCTGGTGCCATTCTCTATGTGTTTCAGATGGCAAGAGTGACAAAGCAAATGTTCGTCTAGCGGGTAACAGCGATGCCCGTCTTCATCGTTCAGCTCCATCCTGCAGTCCTGTAAAGAGAGGCCGTGCAAACGATTAGAGCCTGAGTTCATCTCCCAGCATGAAGCAGGGACTGGCTTCCAGGAGGGGGATTTTGTGACGAGGAGAGAAGACACCCAGCTCCTTCCTAGAAAGTTCAATATTCGCCATGAGAAGGAAAACATCTGCAATAAGCGTTCTGAGGGGCAGCCTTGTACAAATTTGTCCTATGCAGCCTTCCTGAATAAGCTTTATCTTGTAGTGAGGTGCAACCCTGTGTGTTTTAAATGTGCTCCTGTCTCCTCATTTGCTCAGGTGGGATTCACCTCTTCACATTACATTCACTGCAGTTGTACTGATGTGAAACTGGCCTGCTGAGTCAGGCCTTTTCCCACTGCATACGAGCACAATGACAGACGACATTTATTTCTTTTAATTCACAGAGCAGAAGTAAGAAGTCTCTCTGGGAAGCCCTGCACAGAGGCCAAACAGTGTTTAAGAGCTGGCTTCTCTTGGTTTTTTTTTTTGTGCAGACATATCCTTTCCCCAGCCCCAATGACACATTCATTTCCCATGAGAGCGAAGGAAGGTAACTTACACCAGGCAGGATCAGTCGTCACCTTGGCATTTTTAAACAATCTGACTTGGAAATCTGATACACTAATGTGACCTGGGCCTCAGGGCTTCTGAAAGGTAGCAAGCCTCCATGTTTCTTCCCTTACTAAGTCTCCATGTTTCTTTCATTAACAAGTAAGATGACAAATTTAAAAGCAGTCGTTACCTCTTTGCCCATAATTCTATGGATAGAAAATGAAATCATTGCTGCAAAAAACTTCTGCTGTCAAACTGGAAATTTCTCAGCTGCTGATAGAAAGGGTCACACAATACAAGGTTTGAATCGCTCATCCACCACTACTGGAAGTGAGGAGACTTAATCTCCATCTTAAAAATAATAGTAGTTATCACTCACTGAGAAAGCTGCTGACCTACCTCGCAGCGATAACATTCCACATGGTAATCCTTGTCCATGGATACAACCCGAATGGTCTCATCAGACCCCTGTGAGCATTGAAGCAAAAGAGAAATTACAGAGGATTACAGCAGGATCAGACTGTACATGCACTCTGTAGATTGCTTCCTGCAATAATGTGAATATTGAACAAATGCGTTTGAGCCGCTGGTCGGACGCCACAAATAAATCCTGCCACCTGCAGTTATTGTTACAGTACAGCTTCATCATCAGCTGCAGTTATTCTCTAAAAGGTAACCCCAGAAATGTTAAATTCTCTTTGTTTAACAGGCACATCTATCCCAAATCAGGCATTAAAGATTTAGTTAGTTTCCATGTATTGTATTTCTCAGCATTTTAAATTGCCCAAGATGCATCTCCTGGAAGCATTAAAACAAGTTCACCCCAGAGGTCATCCATGAGCACCACCACCCTGAACATAAAACTAACAACAGTGTAACACTGCAGGAGATGACAAAAAACCCCAGCCTGGGTCAGCAGAAATAACCTTCATTTCGGAGCAAAAGAAGGGTCACATCTCGAGGGCAGTGTATAAGCCCAGGTCAAAAAGCTACGTGCTGGAGGAAGGGATCATCTCTCCCCATTCCCAAGAAGATTTGTCTCAACATAGGGTCAAGTGTGAAAGAGAGAAAGATCTGAGACATGATGTTCCCTTCCCCAAGGGGATCATCTCACCTCGGAGGGCAGAATGGGAAGTCCACACGCTGCGCACTTTGGAGCCAGAACTCTGGAAGAGCAATGAGAAATTGATGGTGAGTTATAGATTAAGACCAAAACAAGCAGAGGCCTGTATGTTCTCCAGGAGAAGATGAAAAGCTGCAGCTGTAAATAACTTATCCACAGGAAAGCTCTGCCTCCCGAGATCATAAATTCATTTTATCGTTGATTTTAAGTAATGTTTGGCACACGTTGCTCAATCAGGCAAAAAGAGACCTTACATTTTACACTTAGAGCCAGAAAAAAACCCCCAAAACCTACTGTAAAATTCTTGGTTGCTATTGAAAGGAACCAAGCAGGACTGACCCCAGAAAAACACATCAAAAGAAGGGGCAGCCTTGTTGCTCAGAGAAAATACCATGGGACTGTATGGCTCCTTAAGGCCTTACAACACACTATAACATGATAAATAACTAAATTAAGTTAAATTGCAAGAAAATATGCCTCATTTCAGTACAATGGCAGCAGACAGAGGTAACTCTAATCCTGGCCTAACACTGAACAGTTTCAGGGGCTGCCTGAGCAACACTTAATACTCTACTTAATACTCAGGAAATGGAGCAAAGTGAGCCAGATGGACGCTCAAAACGTATGCAGCTCTAATATCATAACTACCAGCTAAGAGCTCAGCCCTTTTATTTTACTGTCTAAGCAACAAGTGATTTTTTTAAGTGGATTTGTTGGTTGTTTTATTTAGAGCTGGGTGAGTTTCGCTTTGCGCGTTCACCGGTGATTTCCAACAGCATTGAAAAGCCAGGCCTAGCCCTGCAACCACTCAAAAAGCAACTCATGTTGATTTCAACAGGCATTCACAGTCTTCCTTTAGAGAGGATTAACTTCTTGCATCACTGAACGCTTCATGAGCACGTTTTCTCACTGCCTCTGCTTTGCAGAAGCTGAAACTCAGGGATTAAGTGACTTCCTCAAAGTTACACAGAAGCCAACAGCAGCGCAAAAAGTGAGGCATGGGGAATTTCTAGGGCCTAGCCCCATCCTCAAACTTCTAGCTTCTAACCCTGTCCCTATTTAACTAATCTACACTCCCTCATTAGCTGAAAAGCTTATTATAGGCTGGTTGGTTGGAACATCTCTGCTGGTTTATTTGGTCCTTACTTGTGGTAATCTCTGACACAGTAGATTTTGTTTTCAGAGTCTACAGTAAATGGCACACCATCCAGACACTCGTTGCAGACCACGCATCGGAAGCAGCCTGGATGATATGACTTCCCTAGAGCCTGCAGGATCTGCAACAAACCAAGAGACAGGAAAAATGCATATGAGCAGCCAATAAAGGTGAAAATAATAAACAGACTGCATACTCATCAGCAGAGCTAGGTCATTTTTCAGATGCCTCATCAGGAAAATGAGTTAACAGGGATGGAAGGAGCAGCTGGAATCAATATATATCACCTGCTTCCAGAGAAATTAATTATTAGCACAGGAAAGAAAACAATTTAGAGTCTCAGTCAAGGTATTTAGCATTACAAAGTATAGAAGTGACAGAATTTACAGGAAAGAAAATAATTTCTGAAGCCACCAGCTGGAGAATACTTAGCAGGATCACAAGGCAAGATGTGCCAGGCCTACAAAAGGAAATATGTCTTTATATTCTCCATGAAAGGCTAAAATAGTATTGCTAGGTTTTCACAACGCCTTAGATACCAAAGAGCTTTGTACTCGCTAGCCTGGCTTCCCAATTAACACAGACTGTGGAAACTGTATTGAACTCAACAGCTGAATTCACTGGCTGGCTTTGGGGCATGGATTACTACCTGGAGTACCATGGTCTATCAGCCAGGTGATCAGACTTCTGAGTATAAAATAGCTCTCCCAATTCTAACGCTTTCCCGTGGAAGCAGGCAAGCAATAATAATTAGTGATAAGCACTAGAAAATCTTGGGCAGCATGCTGTGAACTGACCACCCACAAACTCATTTTTTTTTGCCTCAGCTGTAGCTTTACACCTCCAGCTACAGGACAGTGGATCTGCGTCCCTCTGGATCACTCACAAGGGAATGCTCCCCAGTTCTGATAAAGGCCAGCTGACCCCCTGAGCTGTGACCCACTCTGCGCTCATGTTGATGATACCTGTGGTAGGCTACTGAGAACTACCTGCTTCAGCAGGATGCCCACACAGCTACCAAAAGGTTTGCAAGGACTCGGGCAGATCTAGGTCACCTATTCTGAGTCAAACCTGTTCCCCAGATTATCAGCACCCACAAAGAGCAGCAACAAGACAGTAGCTTCACCCTGAAGGTACATGGGAGGCCACAGCTTGACTACAGGAAAGACAGGGCCAGCAGAGCTGCAGTGATATCCCACAAGAAGGGAGCACGGCAGAGCTGCGGCCCTTCTGAGGGAGAGGCATCGGCAGGATTACAGATGCACAGTTCAGGGAAGGACATGAGGGGATGAAAGAGCTGAAGGCTCTGCTCTCCAACTTGTGCTGAAAGCAGACTGAGCAAAGTCTCTGCACCACACGCAGCAGGGCACCAGCTTCACTTCCCCACAAAAATCAACAAAAGCCTCAGCAGCTTTTCTTTCTGCTACCAATCTCACCCTAAGCAGACTGGCAGCTGATAACAGACAGTGCTGGATATTAATATATTTTGCTTTTGATGCATTCTTCTAAAAAGCTGTGGATTTTTTTTTTCCCCTAAAGCAATTATCACTTACCATGTCCATTATCAAATGACCACAAATGAAACACCTGTCAGCTGACTGCTGGAAACCAGAATACTGCAAGAACAAAAGAGAATTGGCTTAAAATTTCACAAGGTTAGTGAAGCATGAACAACAGTGTATTGTGGGGCGTTATTTGCTTGGACTTTTTGTACTCCTTACACAAACTAAACTTCCCAGATCTTTTTTTCAGTACACAAAGCTGTGGATGGGTCCCCAGAGGATTGTTTGACCACATGAATCTACAAGACAGGAACTTGCTTGTGTTTATTACACATTTGTATATATATGGGCTTGGAAAGCCAAATTCTACCTTTGGTTACGCTGCTACAGATATACTGAAGCTTCTCTCAGGTCAGTGGTATTGTCCTAGCTGTCAGTATTACATTCAAGTTTGGCTCAAACCACCCTTCATCTTGCTATTGCTGAGATCTAACTGTGAGGAACTGCCCATCATGTCCACAACATGCCCTCAGGCACAGTGCATCACCCAATAAGGTTTCGGTCCATTCTGAATGGTGGAAATGCAAACTGGAAAAATTAAGTAATTTAGATGCATTTAACCAAACTTTCCATGTTCAGCCTCTGCAGAATGTACTGATAGGAACAAAGAATATTAACTCACTACTTTCTAGTGAATCACTAGACTTCCCAAACAAGTGGTCAATTTTTTTCAAGTCTCAGTGAAGGCTTAATCTCCCAAGGTCTCTGGGCCAGAGGGTATACACCTTTTTATCTCCACCAGTCAAGGACAGGACTGTGGGGGGGTTGCTTCATGCTCAGGTACATTCACACAAGATCCATCAAGTGCAATGGAAAGCTATCTGTTATTTGCCCAAGCAAAACCAGCTCACTGGAAAAGGGAATTCACACATTCACTCTCCTGTAGCCATTCATCTCGCTCCTGTCTCCATGGCACAGCCACAGACACACTTTCAAGGAGCCATCTCGAGAGGTTACGGCTTTAACTGCTGGCTCTGTGCTGCAAAACTGTGGCCTCTCACCTGGCTTCTTCCAGCACCACACATGGGCAGCCACCATGGCTGGGGCTGGCCCTCCCTGGGTAAATGGTTGGGCAGAAAGGACAGGCAGGAGGCTGGACTAGAGCCCTGTGAAACACAGGCAAAGCTGCCGGGCAGAAAGGCCGCATGTCTGCCGGAGAGGCTGAGGCGCGCCTGCACAAGGGTCAGCTGTGTGCTTACCAGGAAATCTTCTTCACAGAACACCTTGCCATTCACAAAATAAAAGGCTTTTCCTCTCAGCTTTCGACCTGAGGAAAAAACACGGAGAGAAGAGAAAGGTGAGCAGGGAGCTGGGAAAAAATGTGAGTAAGAACTGGCTGCTAAGAAGCAAATGACGATGAGGATTGTCTGAGCACTGCCACCACACAGCTGTAGAAGAGCACCCAACAACCCCAGCATGGGTCTTCCCAGCCTCCAGCCCAACTAACCCCATCTCCTCTTCCACTGGTGGTCGCTGATGAATGCCGATTGCTGGATCTGGACAACAGTCCCACCTCTGGGTAGGAGGAAGTAGCTTTACAAGCGTGGACCACCTCCCGGCACCTCACAACTTGAAGTAACCTGGCAAGAGGGAGTGAGGGTACACTGACTGACACTGGAAAACACCTCAGGAGAGGAGCAAAGAGAAGGACGGACATGCAGGGGGTGACGTGTACTTGACATCATTCCTCAAAATGTCAGCACCCATGCTGTTTCACTAGAAGGTGCCTTCAACCAGCAACTGCCAGATAAGCCACTGCAACACTCAACTACCCAGTCTGCCTCCAGCCGAGTGCAACGTTGGAGCACTCAGCACTTCTCTGCTCCCACCAGCACATTCCTTATTCCAACCACCCACAAAAGTTTGGAACTATTTTTGAAAAAAAATAAAGATTGTGTTTTTTCAAACCAGAATATCCTAACAGAGACAGGATGACACCATTTTTCCAAGAAAGGACTCTACATATGGGGAAGATTTATGTTTACTGCAGCTTTTGTGTTTATGCCTCACATTTGCTGTCTGTTTTCAGTTCCACATAGCTACAGCAATGCATGCTCACGCTGGTGCCGCTTCTAAATGCCCTGCCTTCCCTCTCTGCCAGAGAAAAGGGCTAAGTTTTGGTTGTTTTATAAAAAGCTGCCCCTACTTCTTTGCAGCCTGGCTTCCCTATTTATCCAGGGATTTGAACTGTGGCCTAACACTGGAACAGTTCTGTGCAGTCAGAGAGCCTCAAGCACGTAGCCGGGGGCAGCACCTGGGGCAGGGGGAGCAGCACTGCCGGGTCTACTCAGAGCGGGACCTGCTGCAGGCTGGTTTCGGGGACCTGACAGGCATCGCTGGAAGGAGATCAGAACCAAGATATTGTGTCTAAAAGGCTCTGGTTGTACTGTACGTGTCAAACAGCGTTTGAAATGTTAGCATCAGGCGGTGGGTGTAGAAATGCAGACGACGTGAGGGACTGGTGCGGAGCTCGCCCCGCAGAGCTTTACAGCACGCACCTCCCTGGCTGCCTCCGACAAACAGCCACGCTGGCTCCAAAACATTAAGAGAAGGAAAAAGCCAAATAAACCACCTCAGGAAATTAAGATCCTTACCCTTACGATCTCCTACACCCTCCAGAGGGCACTCTCCGGCTGGGAAACAACTCCCGCTGCTCCAGGGGAAATGGAGATGCTCCGGGGAAGCTCCCAAGTTCTGCCAGTGAATTCAGCCAGACCCACATTTCACCTGTAGCCCTCAGAGCCCTGCCAGGGATCCAGCCGGCTGGGCAGACAGAGGAGGTGACAGCCGTGCTGCTTGAGGAACAAGCAAGAGCAACAGCTCCCTAAGCTGCAGGTGTTGCTCACAGGCATGGGAGCCAGAAGCACATTGCCCCGCTCTCCTCTAATCCCTGCTGGGGACAACCACGTTAACTGGACATGAGGGATGATCCAGGGCGCCAGCTCATCCTCCCACCAATACAGACATGTGGGAATCCACCGTATTTACATTAAAAGTATTATCTGTAGGGAAACACTGGCTGGAGTTATTCTCAAGGGAAAGAAGTAACAACCTCAAGAACGCTGATGCTGAGAGAAATTCCAGGATGCTGATGAGAGTTGATCTTCAGAGAGGCGCTGAACAGAAAAACGTGAACATTTGAGCCTGGAGAAGAGGAGGCTGAGGGGAGATCTTATCACCACCTACAACTACCTGAAGGGAGGTTGTAGAGAGGTGGACGATGGTCTCTTTAGCCTGGTGATAGGAGATAGGACAAGGGGAAATGGCACAAAAATGCACCAGGGCAGGTTCAGATTAGATGTTAGGAAAAAAATATTCACTGAAAGAGTTGTCAGGGCCTGGAACAGGCTGCCCAGGGAGGTGGGTGAGTCACCATCCCTGGATGTATTTGAAAAAAGAGTAGATCAGGTACTTAGGGATATGGTTTAGCATAGGACAGGAACAGCTGGGCTCGATCTTAAAGGTCTTTCCCAACCTTCTAATTCTGTGATTCTGTGATCTTGCAAAAGTATAAAGCTTGCATGCGTGTATTAATAAAGGTTTCTGGTCTACACCCCACTGGAGTCTGTGCAATTCATCTCAGAAGAAAACCTAACAAACCCAAAAGCATCCCGCTCTGACTTCTCACACCCACCCTGACTCTTTGCCAAGGTTGCTAACACCCACCGGTCCACAGGTGAGCCTGGCACACTTGTCAGCAGTTGCAGAGTCCCAGCTGCTGAGAGGAAGGAGAGGCACGGGGATATCTGGGATCTGCAGCACCCTTGTCAACAGTGGTCCTAAGCGAGCGAACAATAAAACTAAGGCAGCAAGAAGTATCCCTGAAACTCTCCTGCTGATTTAAATAAAGCATTGGCATTTAGCACTCCTAAAAATGAAAAAGAAACAAACAATCCAAACCCACAAACTTTTAACTTTGATTTTAAATTACATGGTAGCATAGGCTTTGGTTTAGTGACACAGGAAGGTGCCCAAGTGACTTTCCACCTGTATGCAATGTCTCTCCCTAAAAGGCAAGCTGTCAGCAGTGAGAGAAAAAGTATTTGTCGAGCCACACAATGAAGAGACGCTTCTTTGGACGACGGCCGGTGCGTGAGATGCAGCCACCACAGCAGAGAGGATGAGGTTTGGCTCGCTGCCACCACGTCGTTCTTCCACGCTGACAAAACCAGCTTTTACTGGCCATTCTGCACCCGATATATTTTTAACCTTGTGACATTAGCAGGTCAAGATTGATGGCAACAGACCTTCACAGAAGGTGCCACAGCCAGTGTGCTGTGTCTGGGCTTCTACTGCAAGTTCATTCAGCAAAGGGATAAACCCTTTATAAAGGACTATACAATTTGACGGTGGGCATTACATGGGCCTAGGAAGAAGATGTGCTGACACCAAGAACTCTCTGAGGGAAGAGGGGAGATGGTATGATTACTTTCTTTAGGGAAGAAGTGGTCATTCTGACTATTTTTAGCTCCTCTCCACAACCCTCTGTAAGTCCCCAGAAGAAGAGTAAAAGGAAATTTGCCAAAACCGAGTGATCAGGTGCCCTTGCAGCTGCCACGGGAGCGGCACAGGCAAACAGAGCCCATTTCTTCCTCTGCTGCTCGCAGCCTCTCCCTGCCCACATTGGGATGGACTTCTCCTCCCATGGCCCCTTTCAAGTGAGGACACATCTCACTGTACACATGGGAATCATAGAATCATAGAATGGTCTGGGGTGGAAGGGACCCCAAGGATCATAGAGCTCCAACCCTGCTGCCACAGGCAGGGCCACCAACCTCCAGGCCTGGATCTACACAAGGTTGCCCTGGACCCCATCCAACCTGGCCTTGAACACTTCCAGGGACAGGGCAAAAGATTCAGGAAAAGCTCATTTCCCCAGGCTGCACTGGGGACCATCCTGCTGGAGCTGGGAAATGCAGGTTCTGGCTGGGGCCACACCAGTAAAGTAAAGCAAACAGCACTGGGAATGCCCCATAGTGCAGAGCGGGGCAGCGGCAGCTTCTGCCCCTGCACTGAGCAACCTGCCACAGGACAGTGCCTTACATTAAACAAGTCCTTCTCAAAAGCAGTCCTTGGGACTGTGTGCCTGCAGAGGCTGGCACTGGTTTTGCTTGGTCACAAAGATGCTGTCGTAAATTCACCAAAAGAAAGGACCAAGAACTCAAACAGCATGTAAGGAATCACACATTGATCACTGCCCACTTTAAATATGCATCACCTTAAATATGCACCATGGCGACTACAGAGGCGATAGATACCCTTTGATAAACCCTGGAATATTAACACATGGCTTCCCACTTTCAGGATCAATCGCTCTACCACGTCTTAAGCTGCTGGCTCCTGACTGCATTTCAATTTCCCTTCACTCTGCATTTAGCTAATCTCTCACCAGTTACAATTCTTCTCAACCCCACCACCTTCACCTGTCGCTACAGAATTTCCCGATCCTCCTCCTGACAGGAGGTTTGTGCTTTGATGTACTGCTCATCCCCAACACGCCTGCCTAATGAGTTTAGCTGTGGGACCTTCAGGATGACCTCGAGGTCATTTAAGCACCAATTTCAGAATATTTCAAGCTTAGTCACTACTGCCTTTGTGCTAAAATAAACACACTTTGCTTAGCAGCTGAAAATAGGCATACCACCGGGCTGCACCCCCAGGATGCTGGGGCTTTCGTCCATCACTTTCTCAAATGACAGCTCTCTCCTTTCGAAGTCCATACCGGGAGGGGTTACCAGGGACTTGCAACAGCCCAAGGCGGATGCTGGGAGATGCATCATTTCCTTGCTGGGGAGCTGGACCCAACTTTCTCTTTTGAAGTTGCTTTTCCATTACTGATTAAAAGGACAACAGGGTCACAAGCCCATGTTCAAAGACAAAAGGATTGCTCTTGATGCAAGGAAGGGTACAGGGCCACGTCCAGATCCCGGGGCTCTATGGCAATGCATGACCAGGACCCTGCACTGCAGTGGAAGCAGTGTGGACCTCACTTATCTAAGTATCGTAGAGATCCCTGTGGTACCTGCACAGCACACAGGTGAGAACCACTGCAGACTGGCAGCTTCTCCCAGGTCCTCTCCATGCTGACAGTCCTGGGTCTCCATCACTACAAAAATCAGTCCTTCTTAAGAGTGGCACAGGTCTCCTTTGTTGATGGCAAACTGTTGCAAGAAAGTATTCAAATGTTTTTCTTTCTAGGGAAAAACCCCTAGAAGCTTATAAATTCAGAGGTAAGATAAAGACACCCTGGGACAAAGCAGCACTATGATCTGAGGAGTCCTTGCTGAGGGACAGGTATTCAACCCAGTGTTCAGCAGCACTCTGCATCACTCTGGGGATGGCTGCCCTGTTCCCCAAAACACACCAAAACCAGACAGCCATCCCAGCTGGCCTCCTACCCTAACATTCACTGTCATGGAAACATGTGGATGCTCAGGGAAGGCAATCCCTGTGTTCTTGGCAAATGCGACTCTGCGCTGAAACTATAGGAGAGAGCAATTCTTAAATTTCTCTGGGTGTGCAAGAGGCCTCAGTGCATCCTGAGCCATGGCCCAGCAAATTATTCATAGGTACCATTATAAGAAAATCCCTAAAATCTTTAGAGCACAATTAATCCTATGCCTGCTCTTAAAAAAAATCAGTACTTTGAAGATGATGTTATCAAATAAAAAGGCCAGAAAGACTGGAAATATATTCCCATAAAGGTTTCAACCTTTTTTGCTCACATTGGTCTAATGATTTCAGACTTTCAGCGACCGCTAAGGCACACGCAGTCGCCACAAACCACTAGCATGCTGATACAACCCTGACTGCATCTTCTGTGTTTGAGCTGAACACTGACTAGTACATTTCCAGTGAAGCCGTCTCCTGAGTACACCTGGACCATGCCAAAGCCTCTTCAGGACAGACCCTAAAGCGTTACCAACCCAAAACATGGCCAGAAAAGGAGCAAGTACTGTCATCCTATGGTGAAAGCTGCCCTGGCATTTGTCACCTACGGCGAGCACTTCTTGTGCCAGACTGTGGATTTCTCACCTGCGAGCTGAGAGGCTGAAGACAAAAAGTCAGCAAGAGCAAAGCAGCAATTTAGACTGGAGCAGAAACACACACTGGTGCCATCCCTGTGCCCCAAACTGCCGGTAAAGCCAGGCATGGCTGAATCTTCCCTGAGATTACTTTTTCTAAAAAAATAAATCAGTGACTGCACTGACTCTTGCATGCTGATTTCATTAAAGGGAATCTGAGGAAGGATTATCAGCAGTATTTTGCCCTCTCTGCTTCAAAGATCTGCACATTTCTCATGTGTGTCATCAGTAAAGCGGTTTTATATCTGATTGCAAGCAGTAAATTCTGCCTCCACCAGAAGAGCTGGCAATTTCTGCATCTGAAGAAAACCATACATACACGACTGCCATGGGGAAAATCACTTGGCAAGGCTTACTGTCCTGCTTTCTGGGATTGAGTCGCACTTGCAGAACAAGTTGACTGTTTGCAGTTAAAATGCAATTAAAGACCACGGCCTTGTTGATCCAGGGGTTATACACCGATACAGAGTGGGCTTATTCAACTCCATCGGCCCAAAGACACCAAGACCTGAATCACTGAAGTAGCCAAGCTTTCTTGTCAGTGCAGCAAGACGAATTAGCCCAAGCAGAGGGCTATGGTTGCAGATATGCTGCTTCGACACTGCAACTACCTTGTTGAGTAAATGATCCTTGATAACTCAAAACCACAACAACACAGTGAAATATTAATAAAGCAAAACATACATATCTCCAGAGGGCCGCAAGAGACAGCCACCTCGTGTTATTTCAAACCCTGCCCCTGGAACAGCATGCTGGCTGTTACCCTTACACAGATATCAACATTAATCTCAGTTTACAAAAAAAAAAAAAAAAAAAAAAAAAAAAGAAGTAATGTAGTGATGTTGACATGTCAAAGGTTGGATTCTGTAACCTGGCAAACATACAAGGTTTCCACCTCTTTGTAGTAAGGGGTCAAAATCTGCTCCTCATTTTGGACCTTCTGCTGCAGATCATCATTGAACCCCTCTGTCAAACCACCTTGCAATCTGTTCTTTCTTTCTGACTTCCTTCCTTGTGCACTTATTTCCTTCACAGTCATCTGTGACACTTCCCTTGCACTTTTTTAGCTTTCAGATTTCCTCTGAGGACCAAGCGGCTCAAGTAGGAGACCTTTATGCTCTAAATTACACTGCAGGCAGAGCTAAAAAAGGTCTGTTTGCCAGGCAGTCTGCAGCAGATGGATGTAAGCCCGGCTGAATCCTTGAGAAACCACGAACACACCAAAATGGAGTAGAGCTGTACCGCCTAGATAAAATCTGCATCGTTTCTACGGTCTCCTTACTACCTTAAGTACCACCATCTGGACACACCTGCAGTTTTTGTGTTCTGAGGAGGTATAAACAGGTGATTTGACTTCATGGTTAATGTGTAACAAACCATTCGGTAACTCCAACTGTTTGACCCACAAACTGAAAAAAACAACCCCAACCGAACAAGACGGAAGCAGACACCTCAAGCTGGCAGGAAACATCCGTATGAGTTTCTAGGAGGTTTTTTTTAACCTACTTTTCATGGCCCTCCTGTAAAGCAAATATAATTTATTACTAATCTCACAAAAAGGGCATGGAGGGGTTTTTTTTTTTTCCTCTCCCTCTCTGCAAAAAGCTGCCTTGTTTGTGCCTCTGCCCTGTAACAAACAAGAAGATAAATGAGACCTTTATGCCAAAGTAATCATTCTAAATCTGTTGTTTTGACCTCTAAGCCAAATTTTCTGCATTACATGCCAGTGGCTCAGATAAAACAGTGGATTTTTTTTTTTCTGAGAACTGAACCCTGTAACGTATGGGTAGCTCTGCTCAACAAATTGCTCTGTCATTTGCCTCAGAACATACATGTACCAGGAAACAGACGTGGTAGGAAATTTGGCACCATGAGGTACTAACCCCTCCCCCCTCCTCAGACCCTCTTCTCGTTTTTCTGTCATCTGGGAAACTAATGCACATTTGGACACAAATCCAACTACGAGCAAAATTAGAAATCCTCACTGAAGTGAAAACAGCAGGATAGGGGATATAAATATCTGGAGGACAATATGCTTTACCTTAATAGGTAATTTTGTATATTTAATTTATTGGAGTGGAGATATTCAGCATACCACCAGAGCAGAAATTTTAGGACTGAAATCACGAGCAACCTTGACTTCTCAAAGACAAGATTATACTGGAGAGTGTCCAAAATGAGCTTCACTTGACTTTAAAAGCATAACTTGCTTTCCATCTGGAAACCAGAGTTTCCATACAGGCTGCTCAAGATGTTCTTTGCAGCTAGACAGACAACACTGTCCGGACAAGTATTTATTTTTTTTGGCAGATAAAATAGTCCCCTCATATTTACTGCAGTGACACGGATGACAGCAAGACTGCAGAGAGGCATGCGGACCCTCTGGGTAACCACAGAGCTGCGTGCCTGTCATTCATCTTGCGGCCGATGGTCCGGGGGTCTGGGAAATAACCTCAGTGTGCAAAAAGGGGGATTGCCCTCCGGTACGGTTCCTCCGTGAGTGCAGGGCAGGATTGCATGTGCCACCCTAGGCATCAGTTCACTAGCAATGCAAAGAAGCTCCATCAATCAGAAAGTCAGCCCAGCTGTGCCTTTACAAGAACAGCAAGTCAGGCAGCAAAGCACACTGCTGCTTGGGAGGCAGGGGGAGTGTGTTTCTTCTTCCCCCAGAAGAAGAGCGGGGGAAGAAGAAACAAACTCAAAAATCGTACTTCTTCCCCAAGAAGAAACGTGCTTCCCAAGCCCCTGGTGCAAACAGCTGCTGCGTAAGACCACAGTGGCAGGAACGGAAACCACTCCAGCACCAGAGGGTTTCTTGTGAGCCTTGCTGCTTGTCGAGGTACGTGCATGTGAGGGAAACACCACTATGGCAGAGGCCTCCCTCTGCCACCACTCTCCTGCAAGTACCATGAGCCCCATGCCATCGTACACCCTCCTCTCCATCCATCCATCCATCCACCCACACCGGCCACCACTGCATCCAGCTCTCAGTGGCTTAGTACAGCCACTGCTACCATGGGAAGGACTTGAGCTTTCACGAGTAATTACTCCCCAAGACTCTTCTTTATACTCCCGGGGTCTCCATTCCCCTTTCTTTTATCTCACATGGAATACAGTAGTTTCTACTAAGAGGAATATTACTATTATTCCCCACCTTTCTTTTTCTAAACTAGCATTTTTACTAGGTTTTGGTTTGGCTTTTTTACTTTCCAATTGAAATCCTTTGCTCCAGCACATCTCCAAAGAGATACCTCAGTTACATCCTGGGTAAGAGAAAAAATGGGCTTCACTTTGCTAAACTTAGTTTTTCTGTCTCTCTAGTCGTTCCATCTTGCACTGGAAACCTTTAGAAGGGGCTGCCTTTTAGAATAAGCAGCAAATAGCTACTCTTTCAGTCCTCACCAACACACCTCATTAGAAATGGGATGAAGCTTTTTTTTTTTTGACCAAACACAGACAGAAGTACCCACTGACACCTCTGCAACCACATGTATCACCCTAGTGTTGGCCTCCAAATAAAGATGGCAAAAGCAGGATCAAAAGTATCTCTTTCTAAAGCACCAGTTGCACAGTAGTAATTTTAGAAATTTAAGACAGCTCCAAGCTGCTGCTGGATTATTTTTAACAGTAGCTTTGTGTACACGGGCAGTTTGGACACTGCCCGGTCACGGAGGGCAAGAGGTCCCTGAAGCAATGCCCCAGCTGCAGCCAGGAATCCTCTCCACAGAAGAAGATTTCAAATTAATTTATAAGGGAGAAGAAAAAGAGTGAGCTGATAACGTCTGAGCCTTTAGGAAACTGACACCATGCCTGAACACCCCTTTTTCTTCTCAGTTTTCCCATCTTCGGTAAGATGGCGGTGAAGTGCTCTACCGAAAACATAGGTGAGGCCAGGCAGCTGGTGTTGGACAGCTGGGAAATGGGCTGAGTTCAAGGTTCTGCTATTATTAAAGAGTGCACACATCTTTCTATATTTATTCCCTCTTTGCAGCTCCAAATAAAACACACACACTCTTGATGAGTTTACAACTCTAAATACAGTGCAGGAGAAAATCTCTACAGCCCAGCTGGGAAAACCAAGCTGATACATACAAAAGCACCAGCAGGATTAGGATATTATTATTATTATTATTATCATCATCATCATCATTATTATTATTTTTACTGCTGCTACTGATACAGCTACATTGCTAAAAATACGCTACTAGGCCTAGAATTAAATGTAACAAACACACACGCACGGTTTGAAATCAAGTGGCCTGTTCCTCACCCCAGCTCCATCATGGACCTCCTTAGAAATCCTCTCAGGAGGATCCATACATTGCATACATTGCAGCATGCCATACACTCCAGCAAGCTTCATGTGTGGGTCTGACAAGCAGCAGGGAGCTCAGCGGGGCCAGCTGAACTATCTACCCCACTTCTCAGGCAGATTCCACAGGCCTCGCCATTGCTGCTCCCAGCCTGATACTTCTGGCACAACACCCAGCTCCCTCCCTGCAGTAACCAGAAAGCAAACTGGTAGAGATATGGCCCCGTCTCTGGGCAGGGCTCTGTTTCTCCAGAGAAAGAACAAGCAAGATGTATAACCCAGGTCAGTCGTGCGCTTGGATGCTTAGGCCAGAGGTCCCTCAGAAGGGCAACACAACTACCAGAAGTAAAGGTTACGCACGTGGTGAAAACGTCGTGACCAGGCCAACCAGGATGGCTGTAAAGTCTGACGTGACAAATGGAAACCCCCCTAAATGCCAGACAAGGCATGTTTGCCGCCACTTTGAAAAGACACTCCTATAAACAGAAAAACCTGTGGTTGTAACGGAGAGGCAGGGGAACGAAAACAACCATCCCCCATACCAGAAGGCAGCCAGCCAGCACAATCCAAAGTATCTTTTCTACCTGTCTTGCCAGAACCTGTTCAAACACAAACAGCAACTACCACCACCAACACATAAAGTTGTGGTAAAGCATTCAAGAATTGATTCCTTTTTTTAATCTCCTTTAAACCATACAAACATGAAGCCTGAAGAGTTTGCCCCAGGGCCCTGCTCCAGGCAAAATATACTAATTTGTATATATAGCAGCATCCAGGATTTTCTAAAGGCCCTTAGTGTGCCTTGCTAGTCTAAAGAATGTGCTAGCAATTATTACAGAAGGCAGCTAACCCTTAAGCACCTGTTATACATAATGATAAGGAAAAACGACCAAGCATTTAATTAACTCAAGGTCCTTTTGTACACCAAGATGCATCCTTCACTCTCTGATAGGGAAGACTTAATTATTCAAAGAAACCTCCCTATCTTCTTCAAGAATTTGGCAAGCTAGGATAAAGGCTGTCCTTAGATGCCTCAATACTTGAAAAGGATAACATGAGGAAGGGTTTCTCTCCACCAAAGACCCTGTGTTTGCACAAAGTGTTTTGCCGATGCAGCAGATTTTAAGAAGCAGGTGCTAAAAGGTTATTTGGTCAAGATAATGAATATTCAAACATAGGTGGAGATTTTGTGATTTTCTGTGTGTAAACATATGCTGGAAACTCCCCAAAGGAGTCCTTGATTTGTGAACTTCTACCTAGTACCCAGTGCTGATTAAAGCAGTATCTCCCCTCTAAACCTTCTTGGTTTCGAGACTATTGATTTTAGATGACGGGTACTTACTGCAGGCTCCACAGGTGAAGCAGCCATCATGGTAGAGGTTGCCCATGGCTTGGCAAGCCTGGTTTGCTCCATACACCCCCTTGTTGCACTTCACACAGGTACCTGGAAGAGAGACAGACAGACAGGGGTAAGAAGTGGGGCCTGGTGAGATGGCTGGGGTCACTGGCTGGGTGACCATACATGGAATTCAGCGTGGTGGCTCAGCAGCTTAGGAGCCGGTGGTTCATTGTAGCTATGAAATGTAGGTGACATCAGCATCACCCACCCTGGGAGATGCTGCTAACAGTGATCGCAACAGTCATCAAACCTTCCTAGCAAAAGCTTTGTGCTAAAAGGTAAACTGGACAACAGCAGCTCTGTCTACAGTGACATCTCCTTCCTTCAGCCATTCATTCTCACAAACTTTTATGTACATGTAAAACCACTTAATGACCCTCCCAAGAGCCTGAGCAGCAGTAAGTGGTGCACAGGGCTGTTCACAGACCAATAGTTTCTGCTACTTATCACATAAAATAAGCGTGATTGGTTGCAACCAATGTGAGGAAAACACACCTCTTCACTTAGCCCCTTTGACACCTCTTCGCTTAGCCCCTTTAAATCTTCATCCCTTTCAGACCCTAATCACATCTGCTGAAAGCCCCAAGGACTTCCCACCAAAACAGAGCTGGACTGACTACCTGACAACTACCTACCTCTCCTCCCTCTGTCAGCCACATATGAGCAGAGAGATGCAAGGTAGGTGCTACCTACAGACCATGTCTCCTGCCCAGCCATTCTTAGTGCCTCTTGCAGGATGAGGCAAGAAAGAAGTCAGTTTTAAGGAGACGATACCTGCTGGCAGCAGCACCACCAGCCAAGGGGGGGTGACTTTCAGGTGGCCATTGGGATGAAGGAGACCCAGAGCCAGCACACAGGATCAGCTTCTGACTACAAGCTGTCCCGAGTGCAAGTCCAAGCTGCTCCTCACCTTCAGGCTTTCCTGTTGCCATCATTGCCTGAAGACCAGGGTCAGCTCTGGAGCTCAGCTCAGTCTTGCTGGCACAACCAAGCACGTTTCCACCAGCACCCACCCCAGTGTGGGGCTCCAACCCAGGACCCAAGCCAGGCAGTCAGCATTGGGTGAGGATTTCCACCTCACAAGGAAACCGCCGGTACCTTCCAGGCACAGACCTGTCTGATTAGGGCTGGGAACGGCAGGAATGGGGTAGATGCATGTGGTGATTGTGGGAAGGGACCGCAGGAAGAAGACTTCAGCACTGCAGGTTCGCAAAGGGAGCTGTGTGTTCAGCTAGGGCTTCTCAAATCTCACCACATTTCCACTTGAAACTTTCTTAATAATGGAGTAAGAAGCGATAACCGAGTTTCACACTCTTGATGGCATCCGCTAGCAGCAGCTGTTCCCTCCACCTTGCAGGGAGAGAGGCAGTGAGGCTGCCCAAAACCGCCGTTTGTGGCTGAGAAAGTCTTTGCCCAAAGAAAATGACACGTTGAGCCAGCTTACTTCCTTCAGGCATCGCCCTGTGACTGCAATAGATTGGTGTTAAAGCAGCATCACCCTTTAACTGCCTCTAAATGAGCAACTTTAATCCGTGTTGAAAGAAACAAACACCAGTCTACCCAAAAAGGGCAGTGTGAAGGACAAACAGAAAATGTGCCTCTGTCTCTGGTCCATGATGACCCCGTGGATGTGACTTTGCCTCCAGTTCCCTCCTTCCACTGCTGCTCAGTCCCATTCACCCCAACTCTTCAACTCGCAGGAGCAGGGATTGTTGGTCACATCTCACTCCTACCAGCCCAAGAAGAGTGACAGCATCATCTTGCTGGAGTTCCTTAGTCATGCTGTGGTTAACAAAACTCCACTTCTTCTGGGGCCCCGCAAGCTCCCGAGTAATTGGAAAGGTCTGGTGAAAGTTGGGAAGAAACCCAAGGAACTTACGACAGTGCTGGAAAGTAACTCCTGCCTCAGGCAGCACCATGCTGGCAGTCCCAGGGTAACAATTTCTTCCCACAATCAACAGGTACTACGCCATGGGTTTTTCACACCACAGGGATAAAAATGCTCAGGAGCCCTTTGCAGGAGCACAAACACGGCTGCTGAAAAGCTGATTACTTCACCATCCAGGAGCAAACCTCTGTGCTACAACCTCCTGTGTGCATTCAACTAGAACCCTGAAAGCCGTCCCAGGGCTGCTCCAAGCTCCACTGCACTCCGAGCCAGAGTCCAACCTGATGTAAACCTGGAGAGAACGCTGCAGAGAAGAACGAGTTACCCTGTTTGGTCCAAACTCAACCTGAGCTGAAATGCTAGCTTGGCTGCAGGTCGACCCCAGCACGCAGACTGGCAGCAAGTTAGCAAAACTTGCTGGTTCTTTTTAAACCAAGCAGATTTCTCTCATTTATCAATAGAAGTATTGTAAGAAAGCAAAAGATAGATCATACAGAAATTAAAAGAAGAAAAAAAAAGAAGGAAAAAACCAAGAAAAAGAAGACAAAATGAGACAAAGAAAATTTGGCTTTTCAAACAGATGTGTTCTCCCAGGAAGGTGTACATTCAGCAGCAGCTTGAGATACTGTGCAGTTGTCTGGCACAAGAGCTACCTTACAAAATTCCCCCTCGACTGCAGCGATGCTGTGCTGCAGAAAGGAGAGCAGAAAACCTTCTGATTTTCCTGTTCAAAGTCTCTTTTACACGGCTTCTACCAGCCTCTCCGTCACAGAGCTGGTGTATTTATTGCACCGCAAGGGCTGCACTTTTTCTTTCCTCTATGCCAGCCAGCGGCTGCTCCAGACAAAACCCACCAGCGTGCTGCGATTTCCTCCTTTCCAGAAAGCAGCTGGGGCGACACTGAATATGGATGAGCAGGAAGAATAAGCAGGAGGCAGAAGGCACAGCAGCTGAGTGCAGGCACAGCACATGTAAAGATGCCAGCAGGCACCTAAAGCCACTCCAGAATACCCTCACACAAATCCCCCGGAGAGCACAAACGGCCCCTGCTGCTTCCTGTCCATCCCATTTAATTTTCAGAGTACAGGCACTGCCTGGATTTTCCCCAATGGGACAAACAGTCCAGCTGGAGCCTATAGGAGCTTCCCCGGCTCCCGCACCCTCTCCCAAACCTTTCTCCACCTCCTGTCCCCACCATCCTTCCCCTCTGCTTCATCTCTAAGTATACGTTTCGTTTCATCCCCTGCTTGACCCTTTTAACAACTTCTCCAAATATTTAGGCCCTTAAAGCATGGAAAACGAGGTCATGGAATGAAAAGGCTTTTATAATAAACCGACAGTGTTGTCTGTAAAGCCTGTAATGTGCTAAATCACCCAACTACATAACAACCAACCATGCTACAGAGCTTTATAGATGTCCTGTGGCAAGGCTGATGGCTGACAAATGGCATGACAGCAAATCTGCGGACGGTTTACGCTTCTACTTGTATCTGCTAAATCTTACTTGGAAGCCAATTAAATCTCGGTAGTACTTGATGTAATTTTAGAAATAAGTCTTTACTTCTCCCAAATAAAACATTCTGAAGTACTTAAAGCCACATACTTGAGCCTTCATCTCAGACTGAGTCCAACTGGCCTAAAAAGGGATAAAAAGGGGATTTTTTAAAATTGATTTTTTTTGTTTGTTTTGCTCCCTGCTGCCGCAATAATCCCATTCCCTCGGCTTGAGGCGACACAAAGGAAAAGCAATACCTGTTGCTGCTGAGGGCCAGTCTCTGAGCTCGGCCACACCTATGGGAAGCCAGCCTGAAAGGCAGCAAGCACAGGCGACATTCAACCCCGTCCTGCCTCAGAACAGGCTCTGCGTCCTGCCCTACACCAGCTCCGATGACTGCTTCCCAAAACACTGCCAGGGTGTAAAGTGTCAGCAGCATCGGTCCAGCCTCGCATGGGGCTGACGCCAGTCAGCAGCTCTGGGTAATCTTCTTGGCATAGAGCAGCTTTTAGGCAAAAAACGTCTCCCCCTGGCTTGAAGCAAAGGGGGATCCTGTGTAGCCAGGGCTCAACAAGACGCCAGATTCCCACACTCAGTTCCTTTGCTGCACCTTACAAGCGCTTAGCACGAGCGCCGGTCTGCACAGTTATCCCCCCAGAAATGCCAGCTTTTAATCCCAGACTGTGTTACTAAGCAAAAAGGAAGGTTTACTCTTTTGCCACCAGGATGGCAAACCCGAAGCACCACAAATTCATGCTTGAGCGCGCCAGCAGAACGGTGGCCAGATCTGGAAAGGGAGAGGGATGGGAACTGCTGATTTCGGCTCAGTTTCTGCCGGCAGGGCAGCCTGATCCCGGACAACAAAGAAATCTCTGTTCTCTTTGACATCATGTGGAAAGCAATCGCCCGCGCTGCAGCCGAGCGCCTGAACAAAGGGACTTCTGGGGCAGATCTGGGACCAAAAACATGCCCCGTAAGCCAGTCCCAGAGCTCGCCATACCCCATCATGGCACTGCAAACCAGAAGGAGGGTGACTACTGGGAACAGCCTCGCCTTACGAGATCAAACGGGTCCGATGCAGACCTCAAGAGCTGTCAGAAACGAAAGCAAACCCGGCCCAAAGTCTGAAATGTCAGTCCCACCTTCAAAGTTCAACAAGTGCATTTCCATCCACCGCTGGGCTCAAAGTCTTTAGAGATGTTTTTCTCCTCTCACCAGAAGGAGACCAGTTATTTATGACACCCCACTCGCTAAAAATGCAATGCAAACCACCCTGAGCAGCAGCATTTGCTGAGATGGGTTGGTATGATGCCTTTCCAATGCCAGACATCATCTATTTGTTTTTTCTTTTTTCCCCAAAAGCATTTCCCATCTGTTCAGCAGCATCCCTGTTCTCGGCAGCAGCCGGGACAGCCAAGCTTTCCTACATGTGCTCCTGGTTGAGTTTGCTAAGACTGTTGCCTAATTTTAGAGGGCTAAATGCGTTGCTGTGCTGCTTCAAATGATGAGATTTCTTCACTATGTCAATCAGTCCCTGGATAGGAAAAGTAGTGCAGTGACAGGAGTAGGGAAGAGTTTGGTCCTATGGGTCTGCACACATAGCTAATCCAGAAACAGCACTCAGGGGAATAAGTCTATCCTATCCCTTCCACTTACTCCACACAAGCCACATTTTCCATCATCAGCTTGACTCTCCTCCAGCACACCTAAGTGACTCTTGGCCCCTCCTCACTGGAGGCTGGATTTATGCTGAAGAACCACCCCCAGGTGCATTTGGAAGAAAACCCCAGAACTTTTGCACATAAATACCCCTGGGATCATCTTTCCCATCTGCCCAGACAGGCACACCGACTAATCCAGAAGCAGACCCTGCTGCCTCTTAGCAGCACAAAGGTCCTCCCTGTCAGAGAGGGAAAGGGGAACAAGGTAAGAGTAATGCTAGTGTACACTCTTGCCTGAGAGTTGATTTCAAAGAGATCTGGAGGCCTACGTGAGACTGAGCGCCTGGGAAGCCTGGCTGTTGCTCAGTGGTGGAAAAGGTGTACAGGTACTCCCTGCCCAAAGAACCACAGAGGTGGAGCATGCAGTTTTCTTTACCATTTTTGCACACCGTGTTCTTGTCCCACAGCTTTGCTGTAGACAGTCATGCACACACTGCCAGCAAAGTACAAATCAGCCATCCGGCTCCCTTCAGTGAAGTATCAGTGATGTCAGAGTTTACATTAACTCCAGTGCCAAATGAATGAGGCTCCTTATCCCTTCCCGTATGCTGGTAGAAAGCCCTATTGCTCCTCTGCCTCACCTCCTTCCTTTCTCTTTCCTTTCAGTAGATTTTTTTCCTTAGCTTGCAAACCCAGCGTAGCTCCCACGAGGAAGGGAGGGGAAGTGCATACTGCTGCAATCTTGAAGAGCCGTATCCCAGGCAAATATTTATTTGCTCGATTCCCTGCAGTGAGATAAGCTTTGCAGTCTGCACACACCCACCAGTTCAAGTGCCATCATCCTTCCAGCTTTCCTCGTTCCACCAGGAGCCGCCTCATCCTGCCTTCCCCTCCTCTCCACTGCAGGCAGGCATCTCCTTCCAGCTGCAGTGTTCCCCCAGGGGCAGACAGTGAGGGGCACCATAAGCATCATCCGTGTACAAAACAAACCTCAGAAGAACTTTGATTTACAGGGGAAATTCTTCACCCAGCAGCCCTGGAATTACCATTGCTCCTGCTGAATCATCCCAGTGCACCATCATCATTGGGGTTTGGTAGAGTCCACAGGGTACATACAGCCTTCAAGTGAAACAGCCTGTGGTTTCGGCAGCAGTGAACAGCTAACTTAACCATGCACAGGACTTTGAAAGTACCTGAGCCCTCAAAAGGGCTAAGAACCATCTGTCCAACCACATTCGGGGTAGCCTTCAAGCTGATCAGACCCATTCAAAGGCGCTGGGGTTACAGATCTCCACAGGGTTTCAAGTGACTCGCCTACCACCCTGCTTCTGCCCAGGGATAAAGAAGTCTGCAGACTTCGCTGTAAGATCTTCCCTGCCTGGCTGTGGGGAAGCAGCCCAGTACTTCACTGCAAAACAAGATGTCTGGGGCCCTCCTAAAATACCTGCAGCTCATCAGCTCTGCTCTAAATAATAAGGGAGGAAGCCAGAACTCAGCACCTAACAAATATTTACGACAAGAAAACCATTTATAAAAATTATTTTGTGAAAAATCTCTTGCTAAGGGTGTAGATAGTCTTCATCAGATGGAGATTTCCACCTGGTTATATGAAATAAGCACTGGTAAAAAAGTGCTACACCTTACACCTCTAAAAGCACCCAGCTGTGCCTGTGGACCAAGGACCTGCGTGTTCCCACAGGTTCTGCTAAAACAAATAGCAAAACCTCCCTGTCAATCCCAACGCCTCCCAGCCAGGCCTCTGCCCTGCCAGGTCACGTCCAGGCAGACGCCTGGTTCGGTTGTACACCTGCCCAGCTCCCACCTGAAAACTCCTCAGGGCTGGTGCCACCTCACCCAACCCAAAACATCTGCATTGCACTGGGCAGTGCTCAGAGAGGAGTCACAGCTCCCTCGGTCACTCTTATTTAATTAATCTTCCCGTTCGCCAAGTAGAGTTGAAGGCTGGTGCATCCAAAGAAATGCCGGGAGTTTGGGCAGTCCCAGAAATTCCATGTGATTCAAGCACCTTGTTCCCAGATACTCCCTGAAAACAGTACACCAAAACTGGGAATACAACCCAAGGTGGCACCCCCTGGGACTTGTGGCCCTTTCTGTGCTGCAGTGGGAACCAGGCTCTCCAGGGAGCAATTCCACGATTTCCCTCCCCAAGCACAAGACCTGGGTGATACCTGAGACTCCCTAAGTCCTCCTCCTCCTCCACAACAGCCCACATAAATCAAGTCAGCACTTCAAAAGCACTCTCCGACAACCCAAATTCCTCCGGGGACACGTGCAGCTCATGCTGCTCACACATATGCTGCTATTTAAAAAAGAAAATCCTTGGCTTTGTTTGCTTCTTTCACTTGTTCCACATACGCTGAGCAGACAAATGGATTTTGTACAGCAAGCTGGTGCTGACAGATAAGCAGATTGTTACTCCTCAGCAGAGCATCCTTCCTACGTTATGCCTACTCCTGAGCTTACCCTTCTCAAGGCTTTGATTTACACTCATCTTCACACAGTGAAGGGAAAAGCAGCTCCTTCACCGCAATCAGAATTAATTAACTATTCAAGGATAAATACCTGGTTCATCCTGAAGGACTGTATGTTACCAAGACAGGCAGCTTGATGTGAAAAAAACAAAAAGAAAAACCCCCTTGTTTACAAAAGTAGCACCCAAAATTAGAAGAGCTGAGAACATCTTAGATTAAAAAAACCCACCGACTTTGGTCATTTGTGCTTCAGTCCTGGTTTCATTTCCTGGCTCCTATGTACTACGAAGCTCCACCACTAAACTTCCCTTCACTGGGGGAAGCCTGTAACAAAACCACTTTTATCACTAGTGCATAAAAAGACACCTTTTCCTTTTCCATCCTAAAGTTTGCTAGCTTGTGGGTACGGCACAGCAAAGACAGACTCAGACCGCCAGCTGGGCTCTTTTCTCCTCCAAAGGAAGTAAGGTGACTGTGAAAAAAATGAAAATAAAAGCCAGAAAGAGAGGGGGAGGAGGCGAGAATTAAAACACATCGGCATTTGCCCCCTTCCTGCTCCCTGCTCCTCCACAGGGCAGACAGGCCAAGCCCCCCAGCACAGAGCTGAGGCTCCACAAAACATCCCTTCTTCCTCTGCCATGACTGCGGTGTTTTCTTTTTCCCTTTCCCTCTTCCCAAATTTCCCAGATGCTACAGACCCCGGTGTAAAACCTCTTGCCAAAGACCTCACAGGGAACCAGGTAGCCTCCATGTCTCCTCCTCCCCAGGGCTCACCGGTTACACAGCCGCCTGACCAGCAGGACTCTCCAGGCTGCCAGAGTAACTCCTGCTACTACACACTTACCACGGGACAAAATCCCTGGTGCTACTGCCTGTTTTGTGACAAAAACGTAAAAAATAATCCAACCCCCAACTACACCCCTCTGCTTTCTCCCTCCACCCTCGTGCAGTTTGGAGGAGGTACAATCCAGCCGGTTTACTTGCAGTGTGAGAAGAAGTGGCATACAGCGGGCTCTCTCCCTGACACCTCTCCAGGACAGCTAAATACCACCTCCAGCAAAATGCTCCCGTTTCTGAGCACAGCCTCCCAGGAGAACGCTGTCCCAACCAACCCCATCTCCATTATCAGCCTGTCACCACATTGGGCCCTCCCCAGCCCAGGCTCCCTGAGCCTCTTCAAACCACATGCTGCCTGCAGACAGAGAGCGCCCGGATGCATTTACAGGCCAAAACTCTCCAAGCACAGCAACTCAACACATCGCTCCTCTGTGAGGAGAGCAAAGCAGGCAGCCTGCTGTGCCACAAGGCTGAATCCAACCTCAGATACTGAGGTAAGTAACAGCCCTCTGCGGGCAAGGACCGCTGCCTGCCGCCAAGAAACACACCGTGCTACGCAGTTTGCCACTGAGCACTCGGTGGTGCCTGCAGCCCCAGCCCCGAAGCTTGGCACGAAGCCCAGGGCTGCTCCTGTGTGCACAGACCACCGCTGAGCTGCCCGCCAACCCCGCCGGGCAGCACCGCATGCCACCACACCTGTGCAGCCTGAGATGCAAAACCTTCCTCGGCACCAGGCTGAAGAGCCTCATCTGCCCCTGCTTCTACATCTGTGGCCATGGGTCTAAAACCACCAGGAAAAACTGTACATCAGACCTGCTGCCATCGTTTGTTAAATTAACTGCAGAGTTCTCAGCCTTCCCTGCAACTCCACATTTTCTTCTCCCAAAAGCTCAACTATCTCATCTGCTCTTAAGCTGCAAAGTGGTGTGGCAGGGAAAGGAAGCACTTGCTTTGCTCCTGACCTTCTGCCACCTTGGGGCAGTAAATCAGTTTAATCCAGCAGGTCATTTAATATTCCCATTGGGAGAACCTCATATGTAAGCAGTCCCTCTTCGCTGCCAAGTGCCAGCAATAACCTCTGATGACAGTCTGGACTACTTGCAGACCGGAGATTTAGGGAGGAACGTAACGTGCCTACCACTCGTTTTCCTGCCATCTTCAGGATGCACCGATCCTTTCAGAGCTGATGTGGACCAGCACCCGAGGGTGAAGGGAAAATCCTGGCAAGTTTGGGAAACCACCACCCGTCCCATCCCCAAGCAACTACGCTTCAAAACATCCCTCACGCGCACCCAGCCATGGCTGCCCTCAGGGGTTACCACCGAGGGATGCCTGCCGCTGCCTCCCCCACCTCAGCAACCTCCTCCATGCCTGCAGCGTCTGCAGGTGTGACTCCTCTGCAGGCTGGGAGCCTCCCCACTCACACGTGATCGACCAACATACTTTTAAAGACGTGGAAAACCATGAGTACTGTCAAGCAAAGTTAAGTGCCTCCCCGCCATCAATGATGGCTGCTCATCAAAAGATACTGCTCCAGCTTCTTCTCAGCACTGTCCTCCCCAAAGCTGCTACACTATCCCTGCTTTAGAATTTAAGAGGTGGGATTAAAGAAAAAAAAACCATCACAGTAGGAAGAGCTACCAGCCCCAGTAACAAAAAAAATCCCAACCCCTGAGCAACTGAAAGCCCGTAACCAAGCAGGCACACAGGGACGTGCAGCCTGCAGGTGCGAGCCCTGCAGTGACCCATTCCATGCCAACCGGTGACCGCCTCCTTACCAAAGTAATCAGCTTTTGGCCGAGCATCCATCTCCTGCTCCAGGCGCTGGGTCAGTGCCTCCAGCTTCAGCTCGGCTGCTGATGGCCCTTGCTCTGTCTGGGGAAGGAGAGTCTGGCAGGGCAGCTTCACCTTGGCTGTGCTGGAGCCCTCTGGGTGCCTGGTGTCTGGCCGCGGGCCGTTTGTGCTCTCCAAGAAAGGTGCCTGAGGAGCATCTGGAGCCATTGGCCCACGCAAGGCCAGGTGCGAGGAGCCTGGCTCGGAGCTCGTGATGCTGCCATTGGGCCGGTGGTTTTGACCGTGGGCCACAAAGTGGCCAGATGGGCCAGGATAGGCAGTGGCGTGCTGGTAGTCCATGTTCGGGGCAGTGGGCGCAGAGCTGGAGGGGAAGGACAGTGGGACACCCTGGTACCACAGCTGGCCGCCATCCCCTCCAGCCCTGGGACCGCAGGGGTCAGTAGAGCCTGAAAATTCCCGGGCGTGCTGCACCGAAGGGGCCGAGAAGGAGGAGGACCTCTGCTGTGGCAGGGCTCCTGGAGGCCCCTCTTCCATCCCCACCGAGGATGCTGGGGGGGTCCGGGCGTGCGAGAAGGAAGAGGACCTCTGTTCCCCGACACCTCGCCTGCCCTCGCTGCTGTTCTCCTGCCTGCCGCGCCAGGACTGGGGGTCACCAGGACTCCCGGCGTGCTGCTCCCCACGCCCCATGCTGGGCCGCGAGCCCCCCACTCTAGGGATCCTGTCAGGCTCTGCTTCCCAGCCCCGGTGCCCAGCCTGGATCCCCGGGGGGGCCTCAGCATGCGCCCCGCTGTCACCGAAGCCGTGTTCCCCTCCATCGTACGGCCTCACACGTGGCCCCTCTGCAGCAGAGGCTGGGGGCGGTTTGGCACCCCGTGTCGCCGTCACGCTAGGCCGGGGGGCGTTGAAGGTGGCCCCTCCGTTCTGGGCGGCCAGCAGCATCTCATCCTGCTGTTGCTGCTGCTGCTGGAGATGGATCTTGGCCATTTTGGTGGCAAAGACCCTCCTGGTCTCCTCGAACTCAGGGTTGTTGCCAGCAGCTTTGTCCACCCGAAAGAGACCGTCCTTGGAGGCCTCATACATGTTGAGGTCTTCAATGAACTTGCTAGCTTCCAGACCCAAGTCGTCGTACTTATCCATCCCGCCCGGCTTAGCGGGCTGAGCCCCCCTCGCCTTCCTCCTCCACCGCCTCCTCCTCCTCCTTCTTCCCGCCGGGGA